>SJYC01132892.1:0-27015 GCA_006408675.1 Madoqua kirkii
TAAACTCAAAATGGATTAAAGATCTAAATGTAAGACCAGAAACTATAAAACTCCTAGAGGAAAACATAGGCAAAACACTCTCCAACATGAATCACAGCAGGATCCTCTATGACCCATCTCCCAGAATATTGGAAATAAAAGCAAAAATAAACAAATGAGACCTAATTAAAATTAAACACTTCTGCACAACAAAGGAAACTATAAGCAAGGTGAAAAGACAGCCTTCTGAATGGGAGAAAATAATAGCAAATGAAGCAACTGACAAAGAACTAATCTCAAAAATATACAAGCAACTCATGCAGTTCAATTCCAGAAAAATAAATGACCCAATCAAAAAATGGGCCAAAGAACTAAGCAGACATTTCTCCAAAGAAGACATACAGATGGCTAACAAATACATGAAAAGATTCTCAGCATCACTCATTATCAAAGAAATGCAAATCAAAACCAAAGTGAGTTACCATTTCACACCAGTCAGAATGGCTGCGGTCCAAAAGCCTACAAGCAATAAATGCTGGAGAGGGTGTGGAGAAAAGGGAACCCTCTTACACTGTTGGTGGGAATGCAAACTAGTACAGCCACTATGGAGAACAGTGTGGAGATTCCTTAAAAAACTGGAAATAGAACTGCCTTATGACCCAGCAATCTCACTACTGAGCATACACACCGAGGAAACCAGAATCGAAAGAGACATATGTACTTCAGTGTTCATCGCAGCACTGTTTATAATAGCCAGGACAAGGAAACAACCTAGATGTCCATCAGCAGAATGGATAAGAAAGCTGTGGTACATGTACACAATGGAGTATTACTCGGCCATTAAAAAGAATACATTTGAATCTGTTCTAATGAGGTGGAGGAAACTGGAGCCTATTACACAGAGTGAAGTAAGCCAGAAAGAAAAACACCAATACAGTATACTAACACATATATATGGAATTTAGAAAGATGGTAATGATGACCCTGTATGTGATAGCAAAAGATACACAGATGTATAGAACAGTCTTTTGTACTCTGTGGGAGAGAGAGAGGGTGAGATGATTTGGGAGAATGACATTGAAACATGCATAATATCATATAAGAAAGGAATCACCAGTCCAGGTTTGAAGCATGATACAGGGTGCTTGGAACTGGTGCATTGGGATGGTACAGGGAGGTAGGTAGGAGGGGGGTTCACGATGGGGAACATGTGTATACCTGTGGCAGATTCATGTTGATGCATGGCAAAACTGGTACAATACTGTAAAGTAATTAGCCTCCAGTTAAAATAAATAAAAAAGAGTACATTATGAATATCTTTCTGTGTCAAAAAAGATAACATAAATAACCTTATAATTATTAAAGAAACTAAGTCTGCAGTTTTAAACTTTTGAAAAGATATCACAAAAATACTGCAGATGGATTTCCCTTATAAAAATATGTCCTGCATTTTTATAAAACATGTAAATAAAAGCCGGATGTGTGTGTGTGTGTGTATGTATGTGTCCACATGCATGCATGTGTGTGCTCAGTCATGTCTGACTTTTTGATACTGTATGAACTGTAGCCTGCCCAGCTCCTCTGTCTATGGGTTTCTCCAGGCATAATTACTGAAGTGGATTACAATATTTCCCTCTTCAGGGGATCTTCCTTACTCATGAACCCATGTCTCCTGCATTGGCAAGCAGATTGTTCACCACTGAGCCACCTGGGAGGCATATATAGCTCTGTATGAGGGATAAAGAAGAAAGCAGAAGAATATTGTTAACTTGTTTAAGGTGGGGAGATTACTGTAGTGAGGAAATAATTGAGTTTTTCATCTCTGTTTTGCTTAAATTTTACAGTATACATTAGTTTTTCAATTTAAAAATGTAACTTTAGTAAAAAAGAAACATTGGAGGTACTCTACTTTGTTACTTATGTCAAGAGAAAAACTTGAAATCAGCAGATCTGTTTCATACATACTAGGCCCAGCCTCCATGTGTGGTACTGGTGACCCAACAATGAATAAGTACAACACAAATACTGTATCAGTCTAAATGGTTCTTAATATAACAGCGTGAGAAGGAATGTAGGGAATTAAGTTCATGTCTAGACTACAGATGTAATTAGTATGCATGGTCATTGAGAGCATGAATCTCCTCCTTTATTAGAGCTTCAGTTCAGTTCAGTCACTCAGTTGTAACTGACTCTTTCAACCCAATGGACTGCAGCACTCCAGGCTTTACTGTCCATCACCAACTCCCAGAGCTTACTCAAAGTCATGTCCACTGAGTCAGTGATGCCATTCAACCATTTCATCCTCTGTCATCCCTTTCTCCCCCTGCCTTCAATCTTGCCCAGCATCAGGGTCTTTTCAAATAAGTCAGTTCTTTGCATCAGGTGGCCAAAGTATTGGAGTTTCAGCTTCCACATCAATCCTTCCAATGAATATTCAGGACTGATATCCTTTAGGATGAACTGGTTGGATCTGCTTGCTATCCAAGGGACTCTCAAGAGTCTCCTCCAACACCACAGTTAAATTCTTCGGTGCTCAGATTTCTTTATAGTCCAACTCTCACATCCATACATGACTACTGGAAAAACCATAGCTTTAACTATATGGACCTTTGTTGGCAAAGTAATGTCTCTGCTTTTTAATATGTTGTCTAGGTTGGTCATAACTTTTCTTCCAAGGAGCAAGTATCTTAATTTCATGGCTGCAGTCATATGCAGTGATTTTGGAGCCCCCAAAATAAAGTCTCTCACTGTTTCTCTTGTTTCCTCATCTATTTGCCACGAAGTGATGGGATCAGATGCCATGATCTTAGCTTTCTGAATGTTGAGTTTTAAGCCAGTTTTTTCACTCTCCTCTTTCACTTTCATCAATAGACTCTAGTTCTTCTACACTTTCTGCCGAAAGGGTGGTATCATCTGCATATCTGAGGTTATTGATTCCAACTTCTGCTTCATCTAGGCTGGCATCTCTCATGATGTACTCTTCATAGAAGTTAAATAAGCAGGGTGATAATTTACAGCCTTGACACAGTCTTTTACTGATTTGGAACAAGTCTGTTGTTCCATCTCCAGTTCTAACTATTGCTTCTTTGACCTGCATACACGATTTCTCAAGAGGCAGGTCAGGTGGTCTGGTATTCCTCTCTCTTTAAGAATTCTCCATAGTTTATTGTAATCCATACAGTCAAAGGCTTTGGCATAGTCAATAAAGCAGAAATAGATGTTTTTCTGGAACTCTCTTGCTTTTTTGATGTTCCAAATAGATGTTGGCAATGAATATTGATCTCTGGTTCCTCTGCCTTTTCTAAATCCAAGCTTGAAGATCTGGAAGTTCACGGTTCATGTACTATTGAAGCCCGCTTTAGAGAATTTTGAGCATTAATTTGTTAGTATGTGAGATAAGTGCAATTGTACAGTAGTTTGAACATTCTTTGGCATTGCCTTTCTTTGGAACTGGAATGAAAACTGACCTTTTCGAGTCCTGTGGCCACAGCTGAGTTTTCCAAATTTGCTGACATATTGATTGCAGCACTTTCACAGCATCATCTTCTAGGATTTGAAATAACTCAACTGGAATTCCATCACCTCCACTAGCTTTGTTCATAGTAATACTTCCTAAGGCCCACTTGACTTCGCATTCCAGGATGTCGGGCTTTAGGTGAATGATCATACTATCAAGATTACTTGATTATTAAGTCTGATTATTAGATCTAGCAGATAATAAGTATTATTTAATAATGTTCAAGGAACAAATTAATGAATGATGCCTGTGGTTCAGTCGGATACACAGAGAAAGTAGGATGTGAGAAAGAAAGGGATATATACTGGAGGTGCTTTCTTTATACATACCAAAATAGATGCAGGAAGTTTCAGACAAAGCAAAATATATATATGAAAATGTGGGCAACACATGACATGATTAAGGAATGGGTGTTATCAAAACCATTGCTGTACATACTAAAAAGAGATGGTTGGGTTTGGAAATATATCAGGAAAGGTAACAAGAAATAGCATCATTTGTCATTATAATGCATTTAGATTGGATTTAAGGAGATCAGAGAGAGCACAGAAGTAGGGCTCTCAGAGGTAAAAGAGTATTTTTCTGATTGTATATGTGGGGACCAAGATTGTTGGTTATACTTTTTCTATGAAATAGTGAAACAGGAGATAGGAGAAGGGTTCTCCACAAATAAATAAATGTGGCGATAGCATGAGTTAGGGTGCTTGAAGAGAATAGAGAGGATTTGTTATTACTGTCTTTATTATATGATTTTCATGAGTCATCAAGGGGTGGTACCAAAAAAGTCAACCCCAAATATCTTCATCATGAAGGGAGTGACATAGCTACTGCCTGACAAAGCAATGTCCAACACCCTCTCTAAACTTCAGGCTGTGATGATAAATAGCTTCAACCCTTTCACTGAATTAGAAACTGTTTCCTACAAACGATTCTCATGAGTGAACATGAATGTGCAAATAATAGTATCTAGAATTCATATTTTATTTATCTTAGAAAATTTCACCTAACTCCAAGTGAGGATATATTTTGAGATTGATAATCTAAGGCTAAATTCTATTGACTTTAGTTTTAGGTTGAGAAAAGAGAAATTTACTGAATGGTGTTGAATTGTTTTTTCCTTTTTATTTCACAGTAAACTGTTGGCTCAACTACTTCCTTATTCCTTATATTTATTTATAGATCTTTTGATTTAACGGTAGAATTTCTGAAATATGTATGAATCTCAGTCAAAAAATACAATTGTCCAATCTGTGGCTTCTCTTCTACAATTTAACTTCTTACACAGAACCCCTATTGCACCACTGATGGGAACCTTAGCCTCCTAAACTATTAGGATATCTTTCTTGTTATCATACTTCTTTAAATCCAGTATCACACAGATTGGGTAGTTTGTAAGGGTGGAAAAAGGCAGAGGCAGGGAAGAAGCAACCGACTTTTCAGTCATTTGCCCACACTTGTTTTCACCAGAACAGGCGTTATCCCCATCTGCCTGGCTCCTTTCAGATCTAGGGATGTTCTGCTATTCTGAGCCATGACTCTGGCATGATTCTTTCTTTTTCCAGATCACATATGGGGCCATCTGCCCTGTGTGGCCCACAGCTGTGTTCTTCTCGGGTCCATGGCCTTCCCAGTGGCAGTACAGTGTATACCTTTCCCTCTGCTTTGGGAACACATAGACCTCTCTATTTAGCTTGTCCTTTCTCCTCTACCCTAATCCAAAAGTCTTTTAATAAGGATGGTGGGAGTTGTTTTTTGTGTGCAAGTTTAATTCAAGGTAGTCCATCTAGCCTTTCAAATTCTTCTTGTATTAGTGTTTTGTAAACCAAAACCCAGAAAGACTTGTGGGATGTCATAGAAAGGGAAAAATGTTTGCCCACCATGTTTTTATATATTGTAGCTGTTTTTTTCTATTAGAACAGTGAAATTGGCAAAGTTGGACTTTGTTATCCATAAATATCCTTTTGGTAGAGGAGGAAGAAAATCTTACCAAACACCTATGGATTCAAGGTCTGTTTTATTAACCAGTGTCTTCTGCACATTTGCTGTTTGTAAGGTACTTTGCATAACACAAAGTCGAAAACAAGATTCCTGTCCTAGAGAAATTTGTACTCTAGTGAAGAAGGAAGACTAGAACATAAATAACAGTAATGCAAAATCTGAAATGATTAATCTGCCTGCATGAGTCATAAACAAAGAGCTTTGGGAGTAGTGAGAAGGCGATTAATTTTAATCAGGTATTGGAGAGAACTTCAGACCTAGCACTGACTCACAGCCTACCAGTAAACAGAATATTAACTACTCTCTGGGCAATTTGGGGTAGGGTGCAGAGGATTACTCACAACTTCTTCAACCCCTGAACAAGCACATTTGTGTGTCTTGAAGGGTCCAGAACTTCCTGTTAAGGGAGTCTTCATACCCGTCCTCACTCACTGCCAGAGCCCCTCTCTGCCTATCTACTTTTCTATAGCTCATGCTTTGCCGGTCAGTGATTCTCTTGCCTCCTTGTCTTTTGGTGGTGGTGGAGGCAGTGGTGTTGGTGTTTGTGAGTTCTCCACTCTCTGTGTATAATATTTCCTTTCTCTCTTTTCCACTTGAGAAGTTGATTTCAAATTCTAAACTACTTTGTGCTTGGCATTTTCTGACTAGCTAAACCTTGTTCATAAGCCCCAAAGAGTCACAAGCTTTAGGAACATGAAGTGATCAATATGGCAGGAAAGAAAAATGGGTGGTGGCTCAGAGGTTACACCTCCCTCCAGTGCGGGAGACCGGGGTTCGATTCCTGGCTTGGGAAGATCCCCTGGAGAAGGAAATGGTAACCCACTCCAGTATTCTTGCCTGGAAAATCCCATGGATGGAGAAGCCTGGTAGGCTACAGTCCATGGGGTCGCAAAGAGTCGAACACGACTGAGCAACTTCACATTGTTTTTTAAAATGCTAAAAATTTAAAATCATCTTAGTAAGTGAAAAAAGTTAATCTGGAAATGCTGCATACTATATGATTCCAATAATGTGACATTCTGGAAAAAGCAAACCTACGGAGACAGTAAAAAGATCTGTGGTTGCTAGAGGTTGGGAGGATGAGTAGGAAGGGATGAACAGGCAGAACACAAAGGAATACTCTGTGTGATAGTACAGTGGTGGATATAAAGCATGCATTTGTCCAAACCCATTGAATGTATTCAATACAACACCGAGAGTAAACACTGCTGTAAATTATGGACTTTGGGTGATAAGGATGTGTCATTGTAAGTTTATCAGCTGTTACAAATATATCATTCTGGTAGGGGATTCTGATAGGGGAGGAGTGTCTGCATTTGTGGAGCCTGGGAATATATAGTAACCCTCTGTACTTCCTACTAGTTTTTGTTATGAACCTAAAACTGCTCTAAACAATTAAAGCCCTTAAAAAAATAGTGTGCATGGTCTCCTCTGTCCCATCAGTTAGGGACTGCTCCTATGTTCATTTAGCCATGGAGGTGTCTTCTGATTGTACTAGTCTCATTGTTTGCCAGTGATAGTGAGTGAAACTATCTTTCCCTTGAACAGAACATAAGTGGTAGCTGACTCTTTCACTATCCTGATCCATATATATATATTTTTTTTCTTTTTAAGATTCACTGTATTTTTGCTTCCTGTAATAAGCATGAAGCCTTGATGTATACTTCAAAGAGATATGAGACAGATAAGAAAGGGCAAAAGAAAGGAAAAAAAAATCAATACAGGGAAATATCATTTCTGATTGCTGTGAACAATTTCAATGTTTCCTATTTGTTTTATGGTTCAAAGAAAATCTCTGATGGTATACAAGGCTTATTTAGCGTCATACACAGTGTGTTTGTGATGCTGAGAGAAGCTCGGCTGTCCCGGCTGGTCACCATGGTAACCTCTAAAAGCAAAGATTATGTCTGATTAGGTTGCCCCTCTCAGGAAGAATTGACCAGAAAAAAAAAATCTTCTGAAAAGTTAAAAATGGAGGGTAGGAAGCTACTGGTACTAATTTTGCACAGCTGCTGTCCTCCCTGGCTCTCCTAATAAGAGTGACTCAGACTATCTATCCTCCCCTTGTCAAAAATGTACTTCGGTTCAGTTTTTTGTGGTTATTGTCTCCACAGTCCCTAATCAGAATTCCAGATATCTTTGTGATTGCTTATAAAGAGATTAATGAATGTTCTTTTAAAAATAAATTAAAAAGTGAAACATAGTCTGTTCTAAAGAAGTTGTAAAAGGAAACAAAAATTCAATCATGTTTGTCTGATAATGATCTGGGAGGCAGGTAGGCAGGCAGCAATAAGGTGGAAACACTGAAGAAGCCAGAGGAATATTTTATATTAGAATTATTTCTGTGGAACCGCTTAATGCTCTCTGCCTTTAAAAATGTCCTTTTAAATAGGATTTAATTTTTTCCCTGAGTTTCTGCTACCAGTACTAGTGCCTTTAAAGCGCAATGTGTATCAATTATTCTGCTTTTCCTCTTTCATTTCCTAAATAATGTAATAATCAGGTGACTTTATTGGAGGTTGACTAATGTAAAGTGGAGCACTGAGTAGAGGAAATGGTAGTTTTATTCCTACTTAACTGAGAGGGAAAAATCTTATTGAGCTGATAAAACATTCTATATTGGTGGTCATGAGAAAATTCATATAATCTGCAAAATATTTGCAAACCTTTTCAGTTCAGTTCAGTCTCTCAATCGTGTCTGACTCTTCGCGACCCCATGAATTGCAGCACACCAGGCCTCTCTGTCCATCACCATCACCTGGAGGTCACTCAGACTCATGTTCATCGAGTCAGTGATGCCATCCGGCCATCTCATCCTCTGTCGTCCCCTTCTCCTCCAGCCCCCAATCCGTCCCAGCATCAAAGTCTTTTCCAATGAGTCAACTCTTCGCATGAGGTGGCCAAAGTACTGGAGTTTCAGCTTTAGCATCATTCCTTCCAAAGAAATCCCAGGGCTGATCTCCTTCAGAATGGACTGGTTGGATCTCCTTGCAGTCCAAGGGATTCTCAAGAGTTTTCTCCAACACCACAGTTCAAAATCATCAATTCTTCAGCACTCAGCCTTCTTCACAGTCCAACTCTCACATCCATACATGACCACAGGAAAAACTATAGCCTTGACTAGATGGACCTTAGTTGGCAAAGTAATGTCTCTGCTTTTGAATATGCTATCTAGGTTGGTCATAACTTTTCTTCCAAGGACTAAGCGTCTTTTAATTTCATGGCTGCAGTCACCATCCGCAGTAATTTTGGAGCCCAAAAAATAAAGTCTGACACTGTTTCCACTGTTTCCCCATCTATGTTCCATGAAGTGATGGAACCGGATGCCATGATTTTTGTTTTCTGAATGTTGAGCTTTAAACCAACTTTTTCGCTTTCCTCTTTCACTTTCATCAAGAGGCTCTTTAGTTCTTCTTCACTTTCTGCCATAAGGGTGGTTATTGCTGTTTCTCCTGGCAATCTTTATTCCAGCTTGTGTTTCTTCTAGTCCAGAATTTCTCATGATGTACTCTGCATATAAGTTAAATAAACAGAGTGACAGTATACAGCCTTGATGTACTCCTTTTCCTATTTGGAACCAGTCTGTTGTTCCATGTCCGGTTCTAACTGTTGCTTCCTGAACTGCATATAGATTTCTCAAAAGGCAGGTCAGGTGGTCTGGTATTCCCATCTCTTTCAGAATTTTTTGTAAACCTAAACACTTAAAGCTCCACATTCAGAAAATGAAGATCATGGCATCCATTCCCATTTCTTCATGGGAAATAGATGGGGAAACAGTGGAAACAATGTCAGATTTTATTTTGGAGGGCTCCAAAATCACTCCAGATGGTGACTGCAGCTATGAAATTAAAAGATGCTTACTCCCTGGAAGAAAAGTTATGACCAACCTAGATAGCATATTCAAAAGCAGAGACATTACTTTGCTAACTAAGGTCCATCTAATCAAGGCTATGGTTTTTCCTGTGGTCATGTATGGATGTGAGAGTTGGACTGTGAAGAAAGCTGAGCACTAAAGAATTGATGTTTTTGAACTGTGGTGTTGGAGAAAACTCTTGAGAGTCCCTTGGACTGCAAGGAGATCCAACCAGTCCATTCTGAAGGAGATCGGCCCTGGATGTTCTTTGGAAGGAATGATGCTAAAGCTGAAACTCCAGTACTCTGGCCACCTCATGCGAAGAGTTGACTCATTGGAAAAGACTTTGATGCTGGGATGGATTGGGAGCAGGAGGAGAAGGGAATGGCAGAGGATGAGATGGCTGGATGGCATCACTGACTCGATGGACCTGAGTCTGAATGAACCCTGAGAGCTGGTGATGGACAGGGAGGCCTGGTGTGCTGTGATTCATGGGGTCGCAAAGAGTCAGACACGCCTGAGCGACTGAACTGAACTGAACTGAAACCTAAACACTGAATGGTATGAAAAGTCATTCTAATGTCACTTACACTGACATAGTAAACAGTGAAGAGATCATTTATTCATACTATTATAGGGAAAAAGAAATTTTCTTGGCATTTGAGCAAAAGGTAAGAACTAAGAGTCATTATTCTCTCTCTCTTTATGGAAAGAAAGTAGCTTTGCCCCTCCTGGCTATTTATGATTAATATAATGAATCCTGGAGAGAAATGTGGTAATATATGTCAAAATTTTAAAAGCACGATTCCTTTGCTTAGAGGTAGATTTCCACATGTTCACATGGAAATGTGTTCCAAGATTCTTACTGAATCACAAGATAGGAAGTTACCTAAAAGTATTTTGGGGGCAGGAGGTTAAAAATGACAGCATTAGCGATACAATGTATCACTATTTTGTTTTTTAAAAGAGTGAGGGCTCACTATACAGACTAATAAGGAATAATGCCACAAATACACTCAAATGATGACAGAGCAAATAGGCATGTCCTAAGTGCATTTGCGGAAAAGGGGGGCAGGGAGGGACACTTCCCTGGTGGCTCAAACAGCGTCTGTCTGCAATGCAGGAGACCTGGGTGCAATCCCTGACTCAGGAAGATCCCCTGGAAAAGGAGATGGCACCCCACTCCAGTACTCTTGCTTGGAAAAATCCCATGGACAGAGGAGCCTGGTAGACTACAGTCCATGTGGTTACAAAGAGTCAGACAAAGATGGGTTGCAAAGAGCAACTTCACCTGTTAAAAGTGTTTCTGCATATTAACTTATCTGATCCTCACTGCTACCCCCCTCAAATAGGACTCCTTATAATCCCCATATTATAGATTAGTTTAACAGAGACACAGGATATTAGGTAGCCTGCTCAAGGTCACACACATTAACTAGTTAAAGCTAGTTAATGTCAGGATATGATCCCAGACAGTCTAACTTCAGAGTCTGTGCTATTAAATACTGACCAATACTATAGGGTAATGTTCAGAAATACATTATAATATATTGCTAGTGTGTGATAGAGGAGATGAATGCATATATTCATATGTATGCATACACAGGACACACACATGTATAACAGCCAATACTCGTTATTTGTAGATTTATCTTTGTTGCTATTCAGTTGCTAAGTCCTGTCTGACTCCGCAACCCCATGAATTGTAGCACACCAGGCTTCACTATTTCCCGGAGTTTGTACAGACTCATGTCTGTTGAGTCAGGGATGCTATCTAATCTTCTCATCCTCTGCCACACCGTTCTACTCTTGCCCTCAATCTTTCCCAACATCAAGGTCTTGTCTACTTGCTAAATTTATGACCCCAAAATCAATACTCACAGAACTTCCTAGGTTAAACAAGACAATGCTCTGCTTTCTTGCTTCTGCTCCCATGCTGTAAACAAATGTCGCTTTTGCACTCTATTTAAATGCATGATTTTTCTCATTTTTGTGACTTTTGTTGGTGATTTTGCTGGAGAAGGGAATGGCAATCCACTTCAGTATTCTTGCCAGGGGAATCCCATAGACAGAGAAGCCTGGTGGGTTACAAATCCATGGAGTTGCAAAGAGTCAGACAAGACTGAGCAACTAATACATTGCTCTTCAAAATGACCATAAACTGAAGTTCTGTCTAATATTCCTAAATAGAAATTGCTGTGATGTGCTTTACAGAGAAAATATGTTAGATAACTTTTGTTCAGGCATGAGTTACAGTATTGTTGGCGGTAAGTTCAGTGTTAATGAACAGTGAGTAAGATGTCTCCAAACAGAAACACACATAAGGCAAAGTTACCCATTGATCAGCTGATGACAGACAGCATTATAACCAGAGGCTCACAGGAACCTAACTCTGTATTTTCCCTAGGAGTAATGATATAATAGTTGCTAATACAGTATTCACACAGACACTATGAAACAAGACTACTGTGAATAACCAGTCAATTATATGCGTATTTATTGTGCATATGTATGCAAGGAGATCCAACCAGTCCATTCTGAAGGAGATCAATCCTGGGATTTCTTTGGAAAAAACGATGCTAAAGCTGAAACTCCAGTACTCTGGCCCCCTCATGCGAAGAGTTGACTCATTGGAAAAGACTGTGATGCTGGGAAGGATTAGGGGCAGGAGGAGAAGGGGATGACAGAGGATGAGATGACTGGACGGCATCACTGGCTCGATGGACGTGAGTCTGGTGAACTCCAGGAGTTGGTGATGGAGAGGGAGGCCTGGCTTGCTGCGATTTATGGGGTCACAAACAGTCAGACACGACTGAGCAACTGAGCTGAACTGAACTGATGCTTATTTATGTATCATGCATAGAAAAGTCTTAAGATAATAAAATAAACTGTATATAGTGGTTATTTGGGGGAGCAAAACTAAGATACTGGAGTTTAGAAATGGGAAAAAGATTAACCGCCTTATGGAAGTTTATAGTGTATATTACTTATTGAATTATTTTTATGCATGTGATACAATACAGAAGGAATAAAAAGCTCCCCAAAGTTCGGGATAATCTCATCTTCTTGCAAATATTTTCATAAATAATTTTCTAGGATTTTAAAATGCAAATATAATACACATGATCATATTCTACTGTATCTTGCTTTTTTAAACTTTATGTGTTGAACTTCTTTCTAGGACAAAACATACAGAATTACCTGTTTCTCCTTTCCTTGTATGTCCTACCACAAACACAGTCCCATATGAAATACATACATTGCAGATTTCTGTATTTCCAGTCTACTCTCCCACAAATGAAATTTCTGCAAGGACACAGCAGCAACATTTTGAACACGAAATCATGCTGCCAGTCTGAAATTTAAAATAAGAGCAGAAAATAAAAGGAAGTATATCAAAAAATGAGGACACTCTCCTAAAAAGTTTTACAAATTTTTATGTTTTTACTTTGCAGCCTGAGTCAGATAATTTTTATTTTTTAAAAAAGTAAAGTAAAGAGTAAAGAGCAAAGGCATTTTCTTGGAGTCAGTCACCTACTAAGCAATCAACATATATTTTCTGATCCTGACACTACTGCAGATAGGTAAAATTGCTCCCAGTTTACAGATAGAAAATATAGGTTTCCCCAAATCAAACTATTCATGTCTCTAGAAGTAAGAGAAGGGAGCCCTTTTCTATATATTCATCTTCACTTGAAAGAAGATGGATATTTTTGTCCAAGTCTTAATATTTGACTTTCCTGTTTTCAGGGTATTAGGACACTTTTTATTGTTATATTCAATTTATATATTTTTTATTATAGCTTTCAATTTATACAACACTAAATGGCAGCCAGTGCCCTCAAATACTACACAGCAGATGTAATATGAGACTTGAATACAAGAATCAGACTGATGGAATCACAAATGCACAACACTCACTGTATTAGACTCTTACATTCTAACCTTTTCAGTACATCCACCTTTCTTAACGAAACTGCTCTTCATTAGAGTTAGTATTTTGGTTTTGCTATTAGAAAGCAAGCAAATAAACCAAACCCAAAAAACCTTATGATAGTGACTTTCTGCTTTAAAGAGAAAGATGCTGAAAGCTTAGAGCTACTTAAGATAATGGCTTCTAGGACTAAGTTGAATATAAATGAAATCAAGGAATTATTCTCATGATTATGTTTCAGTTAAGGCCTTCTGGTATCCTAATAAATTTTAAAGTTTGAATTGTAATACCACTGATTTACTCTAGAGGGAGAATGAAACACGACTAGACAGGAGTATTAAAAAGTGGATAATATAGAATGATCCTGAAGATTGCCCCTTGAAAAGAGAGAAGACATTTTGCCAGGGCTATCATAAGCAAAATCAGAGTGGTTGGTTTTACTGTGATGTAGTTTCTAAGTTAAGCTGAATCTTCTAAAATAAAAAGGATCATACTTTTAGGATTTTTTTTTAAATTTTGAATAGAAAAATCTATATGCGCACACACACGTACACACGTAATTACACACACACACACACACACACATAATTTCACCCACTTCACTCTTTATAAGTTACAACAATGTCTGTATTCTTAAAAAGATGTAAAGTTACTTAAAATACATTGTTTAAAACTGCACTTAAGTCTAGTATTCATGAAATAAATACAAATTCATCTACTTAAATATTAAAAAGCAGAGCAGTCTGTGAAAGAAGGCTTTCTGCAAAGCAAATTACCCAGTGCTGTACAAAATGCTGCATAAAATTAAATATCATATGCTTCTCCCTCCTCTTTTAACAATTTCCCTAGGATGTCAGTATTCTGCTAAAATGATTCAATCTTTTAAAGTTTGGACACCCATAGGAAAAGTACTAAAATAAATGTTTATGTGCATTGTACAAGACCTGGAATCCAGGTAGCTTCACTGTTATTACAGAATCTGAAGAAATAAACATCAAAGGGAAATGAGATCACTATCTTAAAAAAAAAGTTTCCACAAGAGAAACAACTGTGGAAGAAAATTATCCTCTTTGCTAACAATATGGTGATCAGCCTTTCCTGCTCTCTCCTGATGATGAGGTGATGTCACTGGTCAGAAGTGCTGGCCTATTTTCTGTTCTGTCTATGGTGGGTTGGATTGGATGAAAATAAACATCTTACATAACAGGCCGGCTGTGCACTTGGTTTTGTTTTGTTTTGTTTTTTCCCCCAAGAAGATTTTCGCAGCATGAATTCTTCATGTGAATTCTGTACAATTAACACTGGTGAAATTTCAGCTAAAAAATCTGTTAGGTTTATGAGAAGATTAACAAATACAGTCCCGTATGCTGCTTTCTGCTCCACTTACCTCTTTTACACACACACACACACACACACACACACACACACACACCATTACCACCTATATCACCACCACCTCCACCACATTATCATCATCTCCCTCACTTCCACCCCTCTTGTAATCAAAACATCTCTGTACTGAGAGAAGGAAAAACAGGCAAATTAAAATTAAAGTTAGTCTTCAAATAGTTGTAACAAAATTGAAGGTTGCAGATTAGAGTGCTTGTTTTATTCCAGTGATGTAAATCAGATCCTCCTCAGGGTGTGTTTTCTCAAAATTGAAGATGAATCAAAGATTATGAGCCTAACCAACAAGATGAATCCCTACCTTTATACCCATAAAAAGAGCAAACCCAGCAGAAAGAATTTTCCATTGTAGTTTGTAATCATTTACAAAAATCTTGGAGTTTTCTATCACAAATCGTGTTTGGTAAGGAGTAGTTTATGAATTTATAAGCTTTGGCATTTATTGTGAAGGCTACTTTTGGAGTGACTATCGTAAACTGAGCATTCAACTTGATTTTCCTAATTCCTGAAAGTACAAAATAATCAGAAATGCCAAAGAGGTAAAGGAAACATATGCATGAACAGCCTTGGTGTGAGCTGATTTGAAACTGGTAATATAAGTCACAGTGGATTATAGGGACCCTGTCAACTGATCTAGTGGTCTTAGTTTAAAAAAAAAAATCAAGTTGTCTTTGCTCAGTAAATATTTGAGTATCTATGATACATTTAACACAGGACAAGTGTTGAATAACAGGAACAGTATGGAGTTGAATTTAGACAATAAGCTCCTTTTTTTTTTAATGTAGTTCAAGAGAGGAAAAACATTTAAAGAGAAAGTAAAAGATAGATAATGAACTAAGATTATCTGATCCTTCCTGTTACTATTTTTCAATCGTAAGTATAAACCACTTTGAAAGAGCCAAAAATGAAACCCTCTTACTCAATGTAGGTATCAAATGTCAAATCAAGAAAGCAAGCCCCATACCTGTGTGGGAATTACTGTGCATTCATTTAGGTGTGTTCACCTATGCTTTAGAGCCTAGAGTGCTGCAGTCCATGGGTTTGCAAAGACTTGAACACAATTCAGCAACTGAAGAGCAACAATCTATGCTTAGAGGCTATTCTGCCATCTATAGGCTTTTCTGGTGGCTTAGACTGTAGAGAACCTACCTGCAATTCAGGAGACCCAGGTTCAGTCCCTGGGTTGGGAAGATCCCCTGAAGTAGGAAATGGCTACCCACTCCAGTATTCCTGCCTAGAGTTCCATGGAGAGGGAAACCTGGCAAGCTACAGTCCGTGGGATTGCAGAGAGTTGGACACAACTGAGTGACTGATACTTTCACTTACTTTTCAGTGTACACACAATATACATTAGTAATACTTGCTTGTTTGAATGGAGAATATGTAGGTATTAATAATAAGTCAACTGTGTTACTTGGGAAAGATAACTTTGTGTTTTAAAGATTTGCGATTAAATATCAACTTTGATTTTTACTATCAGAAAGATCTTAGACAATTAATTTTACTTTTCTAATCCTCAGCTTTCTCACTAAAATGTGAAGACATTGATGTTTTTCAGTTCAGCTCGGTTGCTCAGTCATGTCTGACTCTTTGAGACCCCATGGACTACGTCTAGCATGCCAGGCTTCCTGTCCATCGCCAACTCCTGGAGTTTACTCAGACTCACGTCCATTGAGCCAGTGATGCCATCCAACCATCCCATTTTCTGTCATCCCCTTCTCCTTCTGCCTTCAATCTTTCCCAGCCTCAGAGTCTTTTCAAATAAGTCAGTTCTTCCTATCGGGTAGCCAAAGTATTGGAATTTCAGCTTCAACATCAGTCCTTCCAATGAACATTCAGGACTGGTTTCCTTTAGGATAGACTGGTTGGATTTCCTTGCTGTCCAAGGGACTCTCAAGAGTCTTCTCCAACACCACAGTTCAAAAGCACCAATTCTTCGGCGCTCAGCTATCTTTACAGTTCAACTCTCACATCCATACATGATTACTGGAAAAACCATAGCCTTGACTAGATGGAACTTAGTCAGCAAAGTAATGTCTCTGCTTTTTAATATGCTGTCTAGGTTGGCCATAGCTTTTCTTCCAAGGAGCAGTGAATTCACTCAGTCGTGTCCGACTCTTTGCAACCCCATGGACTGTAGCTTACCAGGCTCTTCTATCCATGGAATTTTCCAGGCAAGAATACTGGAGTGGGTTGCCACTTCCTTCTCCAGGAGATCTTCCCAACCCAGGGATTGAACCTAGGTCTCCCGCATTGTAGGCAGACGCTTTACTGTATGATCCACTAGGGAAAGACCTTCCAAGGAGCAAGTGTCTTTTAATTGTATGGTTGCAGTCACCATCTGCAGTGATTTTGGAGCCCAGAAAAATAACGTCTGTCACTGTTTCCATGGTTTCCCCATCTATTTGCCATGAAGTGATGGGACCAGATGCCATGATCTTCGTTTTCTGAATGTTGAGCTTTAAGCCAACTTTTCACTCTCCTCTTTCACTTTCTTCAAGAGGCTTTTAGTTCCTCTTCACTTTCTGCCATAAGGGTGGTGTCATCTTCATCTCTGAGGTTATTGGTATTTCTCCTGGCAATCTTGATTTTAACTTATGCTTCATCCAGTCCAATATTTCTTGTGATGCACTCTGCATATAAGTTACACAAGCAGGGTGACAATATATAGCCTTGATGTGCTCCTTTCCCGATTTGGAACCAGTCTGCTGTTTCATGTCCAGTTCTAAGTGGTGTTGTAAGGAATAAAGAAGAAAATGTACTGAAACATCCTAAACAGTTCATAGCAAATAATTGAATATACATATGTATGTATCTTTGAATGATCAAAGATACATAAATATGTACATATCATATGAATGACCAAAATCAGGGTATTCAGTATTTTCACAAAGAAACAAGATCAAATTATTTCATATTTACCAAAAAACGAAAGAAAAAAGGTTTTTGACTAGAGTAATTATTTACTTAAAGAATGATAATGGCTCATACTTTTTGCGCAAATATGTAGAGTGATTTACATTAAATGAGTAGCATTTAAATTAATTTATTATTGTTGAACCAATCAAATGTAGTTTGAATGCCTGTTTTAATGTTTAATAATAGGAGAGAGTAGCAATATTTTTTTCAGTAGTTTATTGTCTTCCAGGAGATTTCAGAACTCTCGAGGACATGATAAAGAAACAATTACAAGATATTAAGTAATTATTATCTTAATATTACTTAAGATATAAGTGCTCTAGAAGCTAAGTGTATATTTTAGTGAATTAGAAACAGTTACTGCATCCATATGCATTTCAAAGATGGCAAAATCTCTTTCTTTACATGTGGAAGAGAATTCTTCACAAGGTTTTGATACAGAATTATGATCTCTTGGTATAGCTTCAGGAATTTTTGGAGAAAAAGTATTTCTCCAAGTAGCGTTTTGGGCCAGTGTCAAAGCATTCAAATCTAGGATGATTTACTACTGATGATACTTTAAAATTTTCAAAATGTCTCAGTTAAATAGACTCATAACAAGTATATGTCTTTTAAAAATACATGAACATTTTTTTTAATTTTATTTTATTTTTACTTTATTCTACTTCACAATACTGTATTGATTTTGGCATACATTGACATGACTCCACCACAGATAGCCAAGAAAAAAATTTTTAAAAAAAATACATGAACAAAACAAGAACTTGTAATTTGTAGAAATATTGTCATGTTCTAGCTATGTTAGAGAATTTTTTTAAAATCTATGTCATTGTGGCCTTCTCTATAAGCTTTGGATCATGAATGTAAAAAGGTAATGGTGAAAGCTTATTGACTTTAGAGTTTAAGGTTTTATTTTGCTGTTTATGAGGACATTTTAGCTGAAGAAAATTTAGGTTTCATGGGCCCTAGAAAAGGACAAGGAAACCTAGCTTTCCTTTGTATAGAATCTCAAGTCCAGATGCTGGCTTTTTTCTTCATGAAAATTCATAATGTGTCTATTATAGCTTCCTAATTAAAGTCACACATGTATGAATAATGTTTTGAAAATCAGTTACTATCCACTTTACATATGTTAACATATATTATGCTTTAGAGCCATTTTCTGCCAAATAGCTCAGTGTGCTACATAACTTAGAATGGAGTAGTGGTATCATTATTTTCTTTTTACTCATTGACTGGATGCAGGGATTATATTTATAATGTTGAAAAGTGAAAGGATCTAGAGTTACTTATTTTCCAAAACTCAAACTTGGTGACTAAAAAAGTGTACTGTGTTTTATTTTCTTATGTTTCCAAAGAACTGTAACTTTTAATACATTCAACATATAATTTTTTAAACATCTGCTTACTGTCAGTCACTCTGAAAAGCATCTGGAATTTATCTGTGAACAAAGCAGAAAAAAAGCATGTCTATAGTAGCTAATAATCTGAATCAACAGTAAATTAAAATAAAACAAATATATTAATTATATAACATATTAGATGGAAATAAGTGTTGTGCAAAGCAATAGAACAGAGATATTCAGAGAAGAAAGTGTAGTTTTGAGTGGAGTGGTCAGGATTGGCCTTATTGAGAAGCTGTCATTTGAACAAAGATGTGAATAAGGCAAGGAAATGAGATTTGAGTGCCTTCCTATCATAGAACAGAGCATAGTACCAATTATCAGCAATCGGACTCTGCCAGTTATTTAACTTCATGATCATGGCCAGGTATTTTACTTCTGTACCTATAAAGTAAACATAGGGACTATATCTACACAGGAAAAATAAGACCATTTATTTCGCAGATACGTTGTTCAGTGGCAACTGGGAGCTAGGTACTCAGAATGAGCACCACCTAATCTTGAGGAACCTGCATTCTAATAATGATACATTATAGCAGTGAACAATGACAGTGTATCTCAAGGCTTTTTGGAGACTGCCATGTATGTTGTAATTGAATAGATATTGAAAAGCAGAATTGCCTTTTCCATGTGTTACCCTTTTAGACCTCAGCATCATCCATTTTCCATAGGAAAATGGAGACTGAAAGAAGTGGCAAAAACCTAAATGCTCATACACTAAGTTGAACAGAGACAATAGTGGAAAATAGCTAAAATAAATGGGGAGATTAAGACAACTTAGTGACTGAACAACAACAACAAAGGAGAGTGAGGGTTATTCTAATAAGCTCTGTGTGTACAGCATTCTTGTGGCCTGACATCCCGCCTCTGGTGATAAAACTGTTTGTGGAGGGAGAGCATCTTTCCCTTGGGAGTTTTATCTATCTCTCTCTCTCCCTCTCCTGCTTTCAGGAAAAAAAGAGGAGGTTAGATAATCCTTTTTGCACCTGCTGTTTCTCAAGTGTCTTTAGCCTGAAATAATCCTAATGCCACTCTCCACAGCTGTAGACCATGGAAACCCTCTGCACTTTGATGATCCTCCTGGTACTTTCGTAGACAGTGAGAAGTTTGATCAGAAGCTTCTGTCTATAAGGCTGAACTTTTGCTCCCTATTCTTTTTCCACCCCAGATTTTGTCCAGCCACATAGTCCAACATAGCATGTAAAAGATAAGACTTCTAATACAACATTAGAATTCTCATATAATAAAAAAGCATAAAGATTCTCCAGTTCTTTAAAAAAGATCACAATAGAGAGAGGTCCCAAATGTGGATATAAGCTCCCCAACAGTATCAAATTTTCACTTAGGAGTTAAAAATTAAATGGGCTTTCAAGTTGAATTCTAACCATCAATGGCCTTGAATTCAAAGTAAAATCCCACATTAATTACAAGTTTACAGAAAGAAGAGTAAAAAATCCATTTACAGCATCTCCTAACATTGTCAATAATGGTCCAGAGAGGTTCTCCATACCTGGGCAGAGTTGAGCCTCCTTCAGCAGCTCAAAGCTAGCTATTGTTTGCTGGAATGCTGATAGTTCTTTTGAAGCTGAGTTTTTTGCCTCATTTTTTTAAAGCAGAAGTTTTTTAATTTATATTTTTATTGAGGCATAATTGACAAATAATGAAATGTACAAATTTAAAGTGGACAGTTCAATTAGTTTTGACAAGTATATACATCATACATCCATCAGGAAGTGGATATTTCTTGTCACTCCAGGAAGTGCCCTATTGCTGCTTCCCAGTGAATTCCTATCCCTCAAGAAGAAGTAGTTGTGCTTGCTCACCATATATCAGTTTCCTCTAATTTACAAATGCATGTGCATAGCATCATAAAGTAGGTATACTCTAGTCTCTGGCTTCTTTCACTTAAGGATATTTTTGAAATCCATCTATGTTGTCATGTATCAGCAGTGGATTAGTTTTTGTTACTGAGTAGGAAGGAATGTGGAGGGAGTGTTAAATGTAGGAAGATGCCACTGTTATTTTTTTTTTTAAGTCTGTTCTCCTGTTGATGGATACCTGAGCTATTTCCAGCTTTGGGGAATGTTGTGAGTAAAGTCAGCATGGACATTATTGCACAAAGAGTTTTGTGTCTATATCTTCATTTTTCTTGGATAAATACCTAGGAGAATTCCTAGGCCATAGGATAGAAGACTAATTTTATTTAAAAAAACTACCAAGTTTTTTCCAAAGTAAGATATATCATTTTATAATTCCATGACAGTATTTGAGAGTCCTGATTGTTCCATATCCCTGACAACATTAGACAGCTTTTTTTTTTTCATTTTAACCTTTTTTAGGTGTTGTATTATGGTTTTACTTTTTTGCCTCACAGTAACAGAATTCAGACATCCAAGAATATTACAGTACTGGCCTTACACCAATTTTTTTTTCAGATAATTCATTCAGTCCACAGCCACAGTTTTGATCCTAGAAAAAATTATAAACACAGTATTCAGCAATATTAAAAAAAAATAGCAAAAGCTCTTTCGTATTTGAGTGAAACAAAGAGTGGATGTAGAAATTCTGCTTGTTTTTAAACTTGTTAGGATGCTAGTCAATCTAATCTAGTCATAACCCATAACCTATCGATTTAATCTCAACTGGAAGAAATCTACCTTCAAGAAGCTAAATTAAATCCTGAGCATTTACTGTTTCTGGAGAGGTGAGAGCTACACATATGTCACATCTTAATTTTACTTTTTAGTCCCATCATCTTCACCAGGTGGATTCCAAGGTTCCTTATTGATCTGGCCAAACTGAGGAAGGGAAATAAAGCAGAGAAGATGATATGAGAAATGTTTGCAAGAGCCTAGTATAAAAATGTACACCATCACTTCCCCTCAAGTCCATTAACCAAAACACGGGCGTAGGACTGCAAGGAAGACTGGAAAATGAGATCTAGAGATCTAGTCTTTCTCTGGAAGGAGAGAAAATGGGCTGAGACTGAGTAGCGTCTCTGCCTCCCTCCACCTAGCCTGCAGGGGCAGGTTACACTCTGCTAGATAGCCCTCTGCAGTGTCTCACAGCCTGAAACTGCTTGCGATTCTGAGAACAGTCAGCAGTTTGCTGCAGTCTGCTGGCCTGGAGTTCTCTGACACGGTCTAAACAGTCCTCAGACCTTTACTGGCCCTCCTGGCTGCACCTTTCCCACCTGAGCACTTCTGCCAGCCCCCAAGTGCCTTTTCTGTGCTCTGAGTGTATTTTTTCAAGGCACATATTTCCTCAGATCCCTGCCTCTTCGGAAAAGCTTTATAGAAACCCGCCTGTGGCCAAAGCTGACATAGTCTGAGGTCACACACCAAAGTCAAAATACCTTTGACTCAGAGTTTTAAGCTTTTGTTAAAATCTGGCTCAATATAAGCTCCTAAAAGTGACTAAGGTTAAAATGTTTAACTCTCACATCAAATCAAAGCCTAGAACCATATGCCTGAATTGCTCTTGCTTTATTTTCCAGTGTTTCCATTTAGCATGAAAAAAGATGCAGAATCTTAATGTTGTTCCTTTAAAAGCTATAGTCCTCAGTCCCTCACTCTGCAGCACAGAGCCTACCCCAGCACAAATTCCAGAATATGGGAAATAATGGAAAGCATGCACTGACTAACAGGGATGAAAAAGGGCAAAACACAGCCACGTTTCTTCCTTACACATTTAACAATTGGATAAACTACTCATATCCCTTGGTATTGAGTGAGTGAAAGGGTTGCAGAGCCTGTTTTATAGTATTTGAGCTCCCATCATATGGAAAAAACATCATTTAAGAAGTGGGTCCCCACCCTTTAAACAGTAGCCATGTCTATTTCTCTAGGCCTTATGTCCTCTTAACCTCAGCTACTCAGTGGATATCTTCATTTGCACATCCCAAGAGATCTCAAAAGATGGCCAGAATTTCTCCTACTGGTTCCCCCATTCTCATAGTCATCCAAGCTTGGAAACTTAGAGCCAACTATGATCTTTCCCATTTAAAAAAATGTGATGTAGATACACTTGCTCAAACTATTTCTCATATAGGTCATGTTTTTTCTACTTCCAATTCTCTAGTTTTGATATTTAGTGCCTCATTAAAACTTTGCAGAAGCCTCCTATCAGATTTCTCCTGCATACCCATTAGCCTGCATATAATTACTAAATTTTATCTTCCTAAAGTATAGCTCGTGGGTCTCTTTCACTTGCAAATTTTAATGACTTCTGCAAAATTGAATATAGACATTTTAATGGACTTTTACTTCTTTTTGATTATCCAAGAACTTCAAATGCTTAGTTTATATTTGAGGAATTTCCCATCTTAAAAATTCATGTTTCTCTAAGATATGTGACCAGTCTGACACACCCCTGGAGATTTCAATTTAGAAGGTAGTGACACAAAGAGGGAGCATTCATTCTGAAGAAAAGGAAGAGCAAGGTAGGCAGCACTCTCATTTCAGAGACAGCTCCTGTTGCGGCCTACTAACAGCATCCTGCAGCCAACATCAGTGATGAAGGCTGAGCTCTGTTCATGGCAGCAAGGGTGGCGGTAGGGTCTGTAACACAGCAGCCTCCTAGCATCTGGCTGTGTATTCTAATTCTCTTACCCTCATGTCCTTCAGTAATTTTACACTCTGTTTAAAGTACTTCGTATTCTTATTCTGTTTTTTCTGTTAAAATTTAGTTCTATCTTTAGAAATTTTTCTAGTTAAACTAGATGAAGTAGATTTCAGTGTTTGCAGTTGAAAACCCTACTTGATATAGTATCTCTACCCTGCTGACGTCCCCTTTTAGAATCATTCAGTGGCTTTTTATTACTCTTAGAGTAAAGGTCAAAATGCTTTAAGTAGATCCCAGGACCATGAATGATTTGATCCCAACCTGGCCCCTGATTTTATTTGTTTCTGTTCACCCTCATCATTACCACTCACTTACTTCCTTGATTTTCTTTCTTTCTGTTCACCCTCTTCACTACCAGTCACCTGCCAAATAGACTTTCTTTCAGGTACTTGAATTAATTAAAATTATACCTACCCCAGGACCTTTGAACATATTACTTATTGCTTCTGTCTCCTGAATTGGCAGGTGGGATCTTTACCACTAGTGCCACCCAGGAAGCCGTGCAGCTCTTTTGGGCCTCAGCTTAAATGTAACTTCCTCAGGAGTGTCTTCCTTGACTCCTTAGAGAACATATTATAGTAGTCACTCAGTGGTGTCCAACTCTTTGTGACTCGATGGACCGTGGCTTCTCTATTATCCACTTTCACATCATTTTTTATTTTCCTAAAAGAATGTCTCACAACTAAAACTAATTACTTGTGTAATTTTTTGACTTACTGTTTCTTTTCCACTGAAAATAAGTGGTAGAGAATCGGTCTACTTTATCCATTCACTGTTTCCCTTACAGTCCAAGAGAATAGCCAGTATTCAATAGATGTTCACTAAATACTTGTTGAATAAATGTGCCTAAACTTCAGGATTCCCCACAGTATGACCCTAAACCTCCGTTAACAGTTTAGTCTTTCAAAAGACTAAAACTGGATAAGTTTTCCCAAGCCCACTTCGGAGTTCTACTATAATAATAACTAAACTAATTACTTGTGTAATTTTTTGACTTACTGTTTCTTTTCCACTGAAAATAAGTGGTAGAGAATCGGTCTACTTTATCCATTCACTGTTTCCCTTACAGTCCAAGAGAATAGCCAGTATTCAATAGATGTTCACTAAATACTTGTTGAATAAATGTGCCTAAACTTCAGGATTCCCCACAGTATGACCCTAAACCTCCGTTAACAGTTTAGTCTTTCAAAAGACTAAAACTGGATAAGTTTTCCCAAGCCCACTTCGGAGTTCTACTATAATAATGTGACTCATAATTACTCTGGTCCTTAGAATATCCTTGACATGTTGTCTGGGTTTGAAAGTCCGTAACTATTTTTATGTGTCAACTTATAAAATTATAGTTTTCTCAAAAAATCCATTTCTGATGTCCTTCACGAGTGGCCATGTGTCCCTTCTTTCTTTAAACTCAAAGAGAACAACATAGTTCAACACATTCCTTGCAGAGTGGTGATTTGTCGTCCTGCCTTAAACCTCAGTAAGACTGTAGAATTCTTTAGCGCAGAGGATTCTGCCACAGTGCCTAGTACAAAGCCATTGTCCAACCAACGCTACCTGAATTTCACATCACAGGAAATAAAGCTAAACATCACTCAGTCCCAGACTTCAAAAGTAATTTAATGAAGCCCAAGATATAAAGCCATTAGCCTCAAGACTGGATTTATATCAGTCATTGACTGTGAACTGAGCCCTTACTTCTTTTGTGAAGGCTCTCCTTTCCTTTTCCTTATTTTTCTCCTCATGTTTTTTAGAGTATAGACAATGATAGTGCAATTAAATAAGCACTTAACTTAAAGTAAGGAAAGTCTGTATTGGATGTTAGCTTTGTTCCTGACCAGGAGCTGACAGTTCCAACTAGATACTTTAAATTCAATATCTTGCATTTCTAAAGCAAGATAAAAGAGTTGATACACTCTTTTCATTGACATTTAATGAATTCTTCCCTATATCCTGTAAGGATGCTTTAAAAAGATCAAATTGTCTTTACCTCAGAACAAGCTGCCTGTACTTATTAACCTATTTTCTTTTTCAATTATTTCACTGTCTCTCAGGCACTGAAGAAGGAAAACTGGTGTCTCACAGTTAATGAGTACTCAAGTCCTAGAAACTGCTATTTCATCATTTCTTCTCTTTCCACTTTTACTGTTATCTCTCCTGTTTGAGGTCTTTGCCCATTCAAATATGAATAATCTCAACCAAACTACTATCTATGTATCTGGGGAGAAAATTATACTATAAGCTCTCTAATATCCTCAAACACAGTCTTCATTTGACCACTCCAAATGGAAAAGAACTTAGTGACTGCTCTCTGAGAATAATCTACAACCTGTGCCCTCTAATATGGAAACCATTGGTCACAGGTGACTATTTAAATTAATTAAACTTAAGTACAATTAATTCAGTTCCTCAGTTGCATTAGTAACCACAATTTCAAGTGCACAGTAGTCAGGTGTGACTAAGGGCTACCATATTACACAGTGCAGATATAGAATATTTCTGTCATGGTAGAAAGTTCTATTGGACAGTGGTTATTTTCTCTAAGCAGCTGTTGCACATCTGAGTGTCTTTGCAGACACTTGATGACCTTAACCTTGTACTGTTATTTGATTGGTGGTATGGTTGTCATGGAAAAAAAAATTTTTTTTCATTCAGAAAATGTGTTTTGGCATGTTGGCTCCACCACTTCCTAACCACATAACCTTGGGAAAATCACTCTGGTTTCTACACCTATTTCAGTTCAGTTCAGCCACTCAGTCGTGTCTGACTCTTTGTGACCCCATGGACTGAAGCACACCAGGCTTCCCTGTCCATTACCAACTTCTGGAGTCTGCTCAAAGGCATGTCCACCGCGTCGGTGATGCCATCCAACCATCGTCCCCTTCTCCCCTGCCTTCAATCTTTCCCAGCATCAGGGTCTTTTCCAATGAGTCAGTTCTTTGCATCAGGTGGCCAAAGTATCTACATCTGTAAAATGGAGTTAAAAATAGTACCAAGACTATTTATTCCACTGAGTTTCTCTAAAGTTTAATGTGTATGACTGTGAATTTTGTAACACCCAGTACAAATAATGGTGGTAATAGAAGTCATAAATGTTTCTGTTGTTCCCAGTATGATATACTTTGCTTATCATTTTCAATAATAAGATCATGTTGATTTATGCATTCTACCACCATCAGCCCCATTCAGAAAGCACGTTTTCAGTTCAGTTCAGTTCAGTCACTGAGTCATGTCCGACTCTTTGCAACCCCATGAACTGCACCATGCCAGGCCTCCCTGTCCATCAACAACTCCCAGAGTTCACCCAAACCCATGTCCGTCGAGTTGGTGATGTCATCCAACCATCTCATCCTCTGTCTTCCCCTTCTCCTCCTGCCCTCAATCT
>SJYC01132893.1:0-20404 GCA_006408675.1 Madoqua kirkii
TGTGATCCACACAGTCAAAGGCTTTGGCATAGTCAATAAAGCAGAAATAGATGTTTTTCTGGAACTCTCTTGCTTTTTCCATGATCCAGCGGATGTTGACAATTTGATCTCTGGTTCCTCTACCTTTTCTAAAACCAGCTTGAACATCAGGAAGTTCACGGTTCATGTATTGCTGAAGCCTGGCTTGGAGAATTTTGAGCATTACTTTACTAGCATGTGAGATGAGTGCAATTGTGTGGTAGTTTGAGCATTCTTTAGCATCACCTTTCTTTGGAATTGGAATGAAAACTGACCTTTTCCAGTCCTGTGGCCACTGCTGAGTTTTCCAAATTTGCTGGCATATTGACTGCAGCACTTTCACAACACCATCTTTCAGGATTTGAAATAGCTCAACTGGAATTCCATCACCTCCACTAGCTTTGTTCATAGTGATGCTTCCTAAGGCCCACTTGTCCTCACATTCCAGGATGTCTGGCACCAGATGAGTGATCACACCATTGTGATTATCCGGGTCGTGAAGATCCTTTTTGTACAGTTTTTCTGTGTATTCTTGCCACCTCTTCTTAATATCTTCTGCTTCTGTTAGGTCCATACCATTCTGTCCTTTATCGAGCCCATCTTTGCATGAAATGGTCAACACCAAAATCAGATTGATTATATTCTTCACAGCCAAAGATGAAGAAGCTCTATACAGTCAACAAAAACAAGACCAGGAGCTGACTGTGGCTCAGATCATGAACTTCCTATTGCCAAATTCAGACTGAAAGTGAAGAAAGCACGGAAAACCGCTAGACCATTCAGGTATGACCTAAATAAAATCCCTTATGATTATACAGTGGAAGTGAGAAATAGATTTAGGGGCCTAGATCTGATATAGTGACTGATGAACTATGGAATGGGGTTTGTGACATTGTCCAGGAGACAGAGATGTTCCAAGACCATCCTCATGGAAAATAAATGCAAAAAAGCAAAATGGCTGTCTGGGGAGGCCTTACAAATAGCTGTGAAAAGAAGAGAATCGAAAAGCCAAGGAGAAAAAGAAAGATATAAGCATCTGAATGCAGAGTTCCAAAGAATAGCAAGAAGAGATAAGAAAGCCTTCTTCAGCGATCAATGCAAAGAAATAGAGGAAAACAACAGAATGGGAAAGACTAGCGTTCTCTTCAAGAAAGTTAGAGACACCAAGGGAAGAAAGATGAGTGCAGAAAAATTGATGCTTTTGAACTGTGGTGTTGAAGAAGACTCTTAAGAGTCCCTTGGACTGCAAGGAGATCCAACCAGTCCACTCCGAAGGAGATCAACCCATCTTTCGAAGGAATGATGCTAAAGCTGAGACTCCAGTACTTTGGCCACGTCATGCGAAGTGTTGGCTCATTGGAAAAGACTCTGATGCTGGGAGGGATTGGGGGCAGAAGGAGAAGGGGACGACAGAAGATGAGATGGCTGGATGGCATCACTGACTCGATGGACGCGAGTCTGAGTGAACTCCGGGAGTTGGTGATGGACAGGGAGGCCTGGCATGCTGCAATTCATGGGTCGCCAAGAGTCGGACACGACTGAGCGACTGAACACTTTAATATACTCTGTCATGTTAGGTTGGTGGTAGGGTACCTGGTTCCTAGAAAGTGGAAAACATACCAGCAGCAGCCTGTTGAGAACTAGGAGGTGAAGACCTATCTGATAGTCTCATCATCAGGCTCAAACACCACCACTAGGAAGAAACAAGGAGCCTTTTACACACCACAAAATGCAGATGGTAAGACCAACACCATATACAGAGTGAAGTAAGTCAGAAAAACAAATGTCGTATATTAACATATATAAATATATATATGGAATCTAGAAAAATGGTGCTGATGAAACTATTTTGCAAGACAGGAACAGAGATGAAGACACAGGGAATGAACTTGTAGACGCTGGGGGCCGGAGAGGCTGGGACGAAATGAGAGCAGCACTGGCATCCATACACTGCCACACGTGAAACAGCTAAGGGGACGCTGCTGGACACCCGAGGGAGTCCAGCCCGGCGCTCTGCGATCACCCAGAGGAGTGGGGCAGGGGGGCATGTGGGAGGCAGGGGGCTGCGTATGCCTGTGGCTGAAACCAACACAACACTGTAAAGCAATTATCCTCCAATTAAAAATTTTAAAAACACACACACACCAACCCCATAAAAGGAAGTCTCTCAAATTCCAGAGGAAAAAGAAAGAAAGATACTGAATACAATTCCTACCGATACATATTCTACATTCTCACAAGAGAATGAAAGTGGAAATGTAAGCGTCTTAGGATTACATGGAAAACGATTTTGACCTGAGAACCGCTCTGAAATGGACCACACTTTGAGAACCAGTGTCATCGAGCCTCCTAGTTAATGGTTAAGCTAGCATTCCACCACAGGATGTAACACTTTACCCAACACCATGTCATTGAACATTGAGCCTGTTGCCGAGTTTCCGCCATTACAAAAGGAGCCACAACGAACACCCTTATAGACAGCCCCTCTGCACATTCGCTTCCTTAGTGTCAACACCTCGGCAAGCAGAATTTGAGGATCAAAACCAGTTATTTTTTCAGACTTTTTATACACATTGCCAGTGTTCCCTCCAGAAAGGTTTATCATTTGCATCCCTATCAACACTGCGGACCGTGTGAATCCTGTCCTGAGGGCTGTTTTTAGAAAAATCAAAATGTGACTGAGCTGGCTGTTAGCGAGCTCCCTCTTAGATGAAATATAATACTTGAGATTTCTTGGAATTCTCTGCTCACAGAGTACTTCTCTGATGATTCTACCGTGGTGTTATTTATTGCCACTTTGAATTAGTACGTTAGTATTCCCATGTAATACTTTCACTTGACAATAGGTTTCTTGAGACAGAAGCCATGCCTCATTATCACAGAATACACCACAGTGCCACACACACGGGGAGAGACGGTAGTGGGCAATGGTGGAAAGAATGTTTGTCACCTCAGCAGACGGGCCTGGGTTTAAATCGTGGCCTCCCCACTTACTAGCTGTGCCAGCTGGGGCAAATAACTTCCCTGTCCTTCCCTGAGCTTGAAGGTCATCATGGTAACAGGGAGACTAACAGGCACTTCGTAAGGCAGCTGTGTTGCAACGCTATGTGTAAAATGCATTACACCACACTAGGCAAATAACAAATGTTCCATTCATTTGTTCTCTTCCTTTCCCTTTCCAGTGCTAAATTAACCTTATGAAATCCGAACTCCGAGGATCTGCAAATTCACTTTGATTTCTGAACAAGGATATAATTAAGACAGACAGACAGCATCTCGTTAACTATGATTACCTCTGGAAAGTGTAACTAGGCAAAACTGACGAGCTTTCTCATTATTCTCCCCTGCATCACTCAATCGTTACTCTGTCTCTCAGACAGTCAGCACCTAGGAAGTGTGTACTATGCGTTCCAAAGACAGATTACACCCAGTTCCTAAACAAAACAGAAATGTAAAAGCAAATCCTTTTCAGTGCCAGAATGCTACTTCTCTGATCACACCGAAACCGAATTTGGAGAAAAGCCATTCCCAAAGTTATGCTGAAAGAGCTGGGCCAACTGTGCGTCTCGGTGACTGCAGGGACGTCACCCCAAGACCTCTTCCGGTTCAAAGCTGACACTGCAGTGGGGCTTTAGGCTAGAATATTTTAATGAGACCTTGAAATGGATCCAAATCCGAACAAGAAAGCTTTGACATTTTCTGATAACCTGATCAAGGAAATTGAGAAAAGACCCTGGTGAAATAGGTGCAGTCCAGGTTGAAGTTCACTCCTGGTTTTACCTCAAAATTTAAACAAAGCACAAGTCAAGGAGAGTTATTTGTGCATCTCGGCATGCACCCTAACTAAGGTGTGGGGTGAGGAGTATTCTCCGGGGAATTGCATTGCTAGAGACGGCAGTACGAACCCAGGAAAATACTCAAGCCAAGAAGTCCTGACAAGTTATACTGAAGGGAGGGAAGGGGAACTGACACTTGTTCACACTCTGCTCTGCTCCAGGTCACGTGATTTCATTGTGCGTTTATATTCTCATTTACCCCATCCCCACACGCATATACATTGTGCAGAGTCTGAGGCTCAGAGAGGTCAAGTGGTTCTCAACAGTATATTCTGGAGAACTGTGCGTACTTGGGCAGTAACAGCTCCAGGGGAGACACAGAGAAACTCTGAGACTCTGATGACTGAGGTCAAACTGAGATTGTTCAAGAACTTTTCATACCAGTACCTGAATGCTGCTGCTGCTAAGTAGTTTCAGTTGTGTCCGACTCTGTGCGACCCCATAGACGGCAGCCCACCAGGCTCCTCTGTCCCTGGGATTCTCCAGGCAAGAACACTGGAGTGGGTTGCCATTTCCTTCTCCAATACATGCATGTATGCTAAGTCACTTCGGTCGTGTCCGACTCTGTGTGACCCTATGGACAGCAGCCCTTCAGGCTCCTGCATCCACAGGATTCTCCAGGCAAGAATACTGGAGTGGGTTGCCATTTCCTTCTCCCAGTACCTGAATGGTATATGCTAAAGTTGGTGTTAGTTTATCACAAACCTCTCTTCGGGTCTATAACTCTATGTTCAGTAGACCTTAAAACATGGGCAAGGGGAAGACACATGGATAGGAAGGATTATTGCCTTTAGATCTGAGATGGGTTTTAAAAAAATATGCTGGTGGTCATGATACACCAGTGGCAGCTTTGGGTTCAGTAGTGTGGCTATCGATATTCAAAGGAGTCCTGATGGTGAGAAAAAAGCATTTCTGGGACTGTGGGTCATGACTCCACCTTTGCAGGATTTTCTGACTAGCCCTGAGAAAAGGGCACATGTGTAGCCAAGGTCTGCAGGGGGACAAGGCTGTTAAGAAGAGGTGAGGGACTGTTCATGTGAAGAAGCAAATGCCCTCAAGCTAGCTCAAATAGAAGGGGTTTATCTTTAGGAAACAGAGATGTCTCATGAAATTGCAGGGCAGGCAGGTGGCCAGGCCTCACAGGGAAGAGGAAAAAGGGAAGCCACCAGGAACCAAGGAAACTCCTTGCATTTCTGTCTCTGTGTGTGTGTCTCCCTCCCCATTAGCACAGCCGCCTCTGTTTCTCTTGCACGTGACTCCACACAGCTGCCGCCAAATGGCACCTGCAGTTCCAGAGTCTACAAAGTTATCTTGGAGTTCTTAATTCTTTGTAACAGATGATTCTTTCCCAAAAACAAAAGCAGAGGCTCCTGGCTTTCTGAAAGTGTGTTTCTTTGCTTCTCCCTCTTTCCATCTCTAGATTCTGGAAAACAAAGAGACAGGGATGGGAAAAGTGACGCGATCTCCCCTCCGGCTGTTGGCCTAGCCTGCCTTGAAGAAGGACAGAGCCCTCATGGGTAACAAACAGGTTCAAACAGCTTTCACTCTGTTACAGATGGGTAGACAACAAGGTGTAGAAGGGAAGTGCAAGCGTTTGTCGCTCACTTGTATCTGACTCTTTACGACCCCATGGACTGTAGCCCACCAGGCTCCTGTGTCCATGGAATTTGCCAGGCAAGAATGTTGGAGCCATTCCCTTCTCCACAGGATCTTCCCAATCCGGGGACTGAACCCAGGTGTCCTGCACTGCAAGCAGATTCTTTGCCATCTGAGCCACCAGGGAAGCGCAGATTGGAGACAATAAGGTGTACTCACAGAATTAGGAGCCAGCCAGTCCTTCCTTGTGGGTGCTCTATTTTGGGTGGATTGTTTTAAGGTTTGGAAACTCATTTGGGTGATCCTATATTCAGAGACCTAGCCTTCCTCTCTGTAAAGAGTCTCAAAATCCATCCTCCATACAGAAGTCCTTCTTCAGCCACAGTTTCCCTTTCTGTGTTTCAGCTACCCACAGTCAGCGATGGTCCAAAAATATCAAAAGGAAAATTTCAGAATTGAGTTTCCAGCTGCATACCATTCAGAGCAGGATGATCAAGTTTCGCAGCACCCTGCTCCATCCCACCCCACGTGGACATTGTTTGCTCCTGACACCCAACGCCAACATCACCCCAGCTCCATGACCCAGGGCCACCCAAAGCTGACGATGCTCCTTTTGACATGGTGTCAGGTCTAGAGTAGTCTACATCACAGTGTCAGATCATCTATATCCCTTTGTCTCACGTCACAGGCACTTTACTATCTCACAGGACAACAAGAAGAGTGAATGCAATGCAGTAAGACACTTTGAGCTTGCCACCACCAGAGAGTCCATGAGCCCCAGCAAAAGGTCCTGCCGGGCACTGTGGAGACCCCTCAAGCTGCAACCAAGACCTGAACAGCCAAATAAGGAAATACGCTTGTTTTTAAAAAAGGTATTTTGAGAAAGAGATCACATTCACACAACTTACTACAGTATGTTGTAACTGTTCTATTTGTTTTATTAGTTATTGTTGTTAATCTCTTACTGTGCCTAATTTGTAAATAATCTTCAAAAACACAACCAATATTTTACGACAAAATATTATTTAAAAGATCAAAATAACATTGACTAGACCGCCAAAAAAGTTGAGACCTGTCTTCAAACCCTTCCCTTCAAAAACTAGCTAAACAGAATCCATGTTTCCATTTCTAAATTACCAGAAAAGAGAATCTGACATTACTTGAGTCTCATTTCTCCCCCTGACCGGGGTCAAAGCAGCCCAACTTGTGAGTCAGAACACAACTGTCCAGAGGAGGACTGACCTAGAAGTCAGTCCTTCTAAATTAATTAGAAGGCAATTAATTTTCTGATAATAGTAAACAGATAGCTAACAGATTTTAATAGAGCTTTGAGACCCCAAACTAGAGATTCCAAGGTATCAAGAAAGGCCATGTTAAGGCCTAAATGAAAGAAGTATTTGTTTTTATCATAAAATGGAAAGTTAAAGCTAGAATACACAGGCGTAGTCAGATGCAGCTGATATTTAATGGAAAAAGGTCAGTTCAGTTCAGTTCAGTCGCTCAGTCATGTCTGACTCTTTGCAAACCCATGGACTACAGCACGCCAGGCCTCCTTGTCCATCATCAGCTCCTGGAGTTTACTCAAACTCATGCCCATTGAGTCAGTGATGCCGTCCAACCATCTTGTTCTCTGTTGTCCCCTTCTCCTCCTGCCTTCAATCTTTCCCAGCATCAGGGTCTTTTCAAACGAGTCAGCTCTTCGCATCAGGTGGCCAAAGTATTTCAGCTTCAACATGAGTCCTTCCAATGAATATTCAGGACTGATTTCCCTTAGGATGGACTCTATACAGTCAGCAAAAACAAGCCCGGGAGCTGACCGTGGCTCAGATAATGAACTCCTTATTGCCAAATTCAGACTTAAATTGAAGAAGGTAGGGAAAACCACAAAACCGTTCAGGTATGACCTAAATCAAATCCCTAACGATTATACAGTGGAAGTGAGAAGTAGATTTAAGGGTTAGGTCTGCTAGAGTAACTGATGAACTATGGACGGAGGTTCGTGATACTGTACAGGAGACAGGGATCAAGACCATCCCCAAGGAAAAAGAAATGCAGAGGTGAGAACTGGGGCCATATAGAGCTGCTGGCATGGAAGCAGCAACAGCACAAACCATGCCATCTAGTGCCCAACAGCAATGCCAACCGTTTCCTCTCCAGAAAACTGCTTTAAAACAAACAACAGCTTTATTGGGACAAAACTCACGTACCATACAATTCACCCACTTAAAGTGTGTAATTCATTGGTTTTTAGTATATTCACAGAGTTGTGCAACCATAACCACAATCAAGTTTAAACATTTACATTACCTAAAAATTAACCCCACATCCCTTAAGTATCATCCTATAATTAATTCCTCCCTGATCTCCCTCTACAGAACCTCCAACCTACTTTCTGTCTCCAAAGATTTGCCTATTCTGGACATTTCACGTAAATGGAAATATACAATCTGTGATCCTTTGTGTCTGCCTCCTTTCACATAGCATACTGTTTTCAATGTGCATTGTTTCATGTTTTATCAAAAATCAGTATTTTTTTTCCTTTTTATGGCTGAATAACATTCCATTGATGAATATACCGCATTTTCTCTATTCATTCAATAGTTGATGAACATTTCAGGTATTTGCGCTTTTTGACCATTATGAATACTGCTGCTGGGAGCACTTGTGTACAAGTTTTTACGCGGACATACGCGTTCTCTTCATATTTATCTAGAAGCGGAATTGCTGGGTCATATGGTAACTCTATGTGTAACTGTTTGAGGAATTGCCAGATTGTTTTCCAAAGCAGTTGCACCATGTTGCATTATGCATTTTGCAACAGTAGTATATGGGGATTATGACTTTTCCATATTCTCACTAAAACTTGTTATTATTTGTCTTTTTGATTTACAGTCACCCTAGTAAATTTGAAAAACTCAGCCAGTGGCCACAGGACTGGAAAAGGTCAGTTTTCATTCCAATCCTAAGGAAAGGCAATGCCAAACAATACTCAAACTACCACACAATTGCACTCATCTCACATGCTAGTAAAGGAATGCTCAAAATTCTCCAAGCCAGGCTTCAGCAATATGTGAACTGTGAACATCCAGATGTTCAAGCTGGTTTTAGAAAAGGCAGAGGAACCAGAGATCAAATTGCCAACATCCACTGGATCATCGAAAAAGCAAGAGAGTTCCAGAAAAATATCTACTTCTGCTTTATTGATTATGCCAAAGCCTTTGACTGTGTGGATCACAATAAACTGTGGAAAATTCTGAAAGAGATGGGAATACCAGACCACTTGACCTGCCTCTTGAGAAATCTGTATGCAGGTCAGGAAGCAACAGTTAGAATTGGACATGGAACAACAGACTGGTTCCAAATAGGAAAATGAATACGTCAAGGCTGTATATTGTCACCCTGCTTATTTAACTTATATGCAGAGTACATCATGAGAAACTCTGGGCTGGAGGAAGTACAAGCTGGAATCAAGATTGCTGGGAGTAATATCAATAACCTCAGTACTGGTTCCAAATAGGAAAATGAATACGTCAAGGCTGTATATTGTCACCCTGCTTATTTAACTTATATGCAGAGTACATCATGAGAAACTCTGGGCTGGAGGAAGTACAAGCTGGAATCAAGATTGCTGGGAGTAATATCAATAACCTCAGATACACAGATGACACCACCCTTATGGCAGAAAGTGAAGAAGAACTAAAGAGCCTCTTGATGAAAGTGAAAGAGGAGAGTAAAAAAGCTGGCTTAAAACTCAACATTCAGAAAACTAAGATCATGGCCTGTGGTCCCATCACTTCATGGCAAATAGATGGGGAAACAGTGGAAACAGTGGCTGACTTTATTTTTCTGGGCTCCAAAATCACTGCAGATGGTGACTGCAGCCATGAAATTAAAAGATGCTTACTCCTTGGAAGGAAACTTATGACCAACCTAGACAGCATATTAAAAAGCAGAGACATTACTTTGCCAACTAAGGTCTGTCTAGTCAAGGCTATGGTTTTTCCAGTAGTCATATATAGATGGACTATAAACAAAGCTGAGTACCAAAGAATTGATGCTTTTGAACTGTGGTGTTGGAGAAGACTCTTGAGAGTCTCTTGGACTGCAAGGAGAGCCAACCAGTCCATCCTAAAGCAGATCAGTCCTGAGTGTTCACTGGAAGGACTGATGTTGAAGCTGAAACTCCAGTACTTTGGCCACCTGATGCGAAGAGCTGACTCATTTGAAAAGTCGCTGATGCTGGGAAAGATTGAGGGCAGGAGGAGAAGGGGACGACAGAGGATGAGATGGTTGGATAGCATACCAACTCAATGGACATGGGTTTGGGTGGAGTCTGGGAGTTGGTGATGGACAGGGAGGCCTGGCATGCTGTAGTTCATGGCGTTGCAAAGAGTCGGACACGACTGAGCGACTGATCTGAACTGAAGCGGGTATGAAGTAGTACCTTATTGTAGTTCTGATTTATATTTCTCTGATAGCTAATGACGGTGAGCATCTGTCCATGTGCTTGTTGGACATTTGTATATCTTCCTTGGAGAACTGTTGATTCAGATCCTTCATCCATATTAAAGCTGGACTATTTGTTTCTTTTTTTTTTTTATATAATTATGTTGTATAGTTCACTGGATCAGTTTTAAGGCATGGTTTTATAGGTCGTTCCTGACTACCTAAACCTACTTTTCCAGTGCTCATGATTCTGTGAGCTACCAATATTCTTCGAATAAAACCATTTTCTCCTTAAATCTGTCACAGGTAGTTTCTACTGCAACTGAAAACCCTGACTGACAGATTCTAAAACCCCAAGCAGCACCTTCACCTAGAAAATCCCTTACTTAAGGCTCTGCTTACGTAAGGCACTTGTTCAGTGGCAGTATTGTTACTAAAGCTTGGGTTTCTGGATTCATGATTTTAAATTCTTAAACTATGCAAACTCAGTTCCACAGCAATTTAGGGGATTGACAAGTGGTAACTTTAGCAGGCTGAGCAACAAGCAGGAACTGGAGCAAAGAGAAACAGAATAACCTTAAGAAGTGGCTGCCATTTCTTGCCATTTTCCTCCAAGATAAAGTAGGTTGTTGAATATTGTAAGTTATTCAGAGGATAAGGCCCTGACTGATGCTGGCAGTCCTCTGCCTTGGTCTTGCACCTCCCTGTCAACAATCTAGGTTGCTATCCAGGGATTCCATGAGGATTTTCCTTCAAAGCATCAATATGTAAATAAAATAAGAGTCCTGATTCTATCAGCCTGAAACAGGAGGGAAGAGGGCAGGGCACAATTTTTAAAAGAACGACACAGCCCTTGAGATGTAACATAAACTGGTTATACCCAATTAGGACCCAGATGGAGAAAGACTCGACTCCCAGTAGATCCTGAGTCTCATTATATGCTCATTGTAATACATTAACCCATTAAATGACACACTCATCAATGCCATGGCAGTTTCGAGGCTGACCATAAAAGGCCAGAGTGGATGGTGGCCCAAATCCTGGAAATCTCCACTCCTTCTCCAAGACAGCTAGAATAATCCTCCCTCTCATCAGCCTATGAAATGATCCAACCCCCCAAAACCAACCACCCCATATTCCACCTCTGAGATGCACTGCCTTCTGTCTCTGGAATGTGTATCTCTCTAAATGAATCTACTTCTTACCTACTACTTTGTGTCTCGATGAATTCCTTCTGTACTGAGACAAAGAACCTGAACTTCAGCAAGTCCTGAGACCAAGTGTGTGATGTCAACGAAAGACAGGGGTTCAAATCCCAATCTGAGTTTTGGCTGCATTTCAGTCCTGGCCCACATGTTCAAGCCCCAATGTGAGTTGCACAGTTTCGGGCCAACTGAACTACACATTTGGTTATCAGGCAATTTCAGTTCAGATGTCAACACTGCTAACTTCGTGTATGCTTTCTCCTCATCCCCATGCCTCTCCTGTATCCTAGAGTCTCTAAGGAGTCAAGGAAATAAGAGGATCAGCCCCTCTCAGGGCTGCAAGTGCTCTGAGGCTGCGAGTTTGGAGAAGGCTGCCTTCTGCAGCTATCCGCTCAGCTCTCCCCTGAGCAGGACAGACAGGGGCACAGCCACAGTGCCGGCGTGCCTGCGGTGCCCTCCCACTCCTCTTCCAAGCGCTCTCTTTCCTCTTCCTGGTCCCCTCTTCTCTCAGCACAGTCTTTTAGATTCTACATTTGAAGGGCTTTGTCCCGAAGGGAATTCAATCTAAAATAGACGCTGAACATGTATAATATCATATAAGAAACAAGTCGCCACTCCAGGTTCGATGCAGGATACAGGATGCTTGGAGCTGGTGCACTGGGATGACCCAGAGGGATGGTACGGGGAGGGAGGTGGGGGGTTCAGGATGGGGAACACGTGTACACCCGTGGTGGATTCGTGTTGATGTACGGCAAAACCAACACAATACTGTAAAGTCATTAGCCTCCAATTAAAATAAATAAATTTAAGTTAAAAAATTTAAACAATATAAAAAATAAAATAGATGCTGATAGGTTTAAACTATCAACTTTCTCATAGACATCTGCATTTCTACACCATTAACCTCTCCTATTGACTTTCATTTCCCAAATTCAAAACCCACGCTCAGTTCTCATTCTCCATGCCCCAGTTTTGCCACCTAAGAACCTAAGTAGTATCCATCTGAGAGGAGGAAACCTGAGCTCCTGGCGTAAAACATTTTGTTGTGCAATCCCTCGCCTAACCCTCATTTCTTAAGCACCTACTGTGTGCCTGACACTTCGCTCGAGCTGCTGGGGATGCAGCAGAGAAGAAAAGCAAGACCCTGCCCTCATACAGTTCCCACTCCAGTGGGAGCAAAACACACAAAAATGCACCATTCAGATAGTGATCGGTGCCATGAAGAGCAATGCGGAACAGCAAAGACGGGAAGACAGCCCGCTGGGCAGGCTGTCCAGCGTGCAAGCCTCTTGAAGAAAGCGGCATTTGCGCTGAAATGGATGTGGGGAAGAAGGGTCCCAGGAAGAGAAAACAGCAAGTTCCGGGAGGCAGGAACAGGCTCAGCGCAGCACACAGGAGGTTCAGAAAGAAGCCAGCGTGGCTGGAATGAAGTGAACACAGAGGAAGGGTACAGATGAGCCAAGAAGTGAGTGGGCCAGGTAGGGCCTTGGAAGCTATGGGGTTCCAAGAGAGGTTACCTTGCCCCAAGTCACATGGGTGATAAATGGCAGAGCCAGAATGTAAACCAGCTCTTTTCAATCATATCAAGTGTTTTTGCATTATAATCTGGGCTATGCCCAAAATGGTGCTGGATGAAGAGAGAAGTTACTGAAGTCCTCATGGAGATCCCAAAACTCTAAGAAGAGACAGACTGTTGTCTCACTCTCTATCCTCATTCTCTCTTGAAAAGAACAAAAAATACTAAATATGAAAATTTCAGAGTGTATCATGCTAAATCAAATGCAAATTCTGTCTTTTAAACAGAGAATCTGAATGTTATAGATATTATAAGTAAACATCCATTGAACATTTATCATACGATCCCATAGAGCATGCAGCAAAGTTATTTTGGTGTTGCTATGTTTGACCTTACAAAAATTCAAGCACACAGTATTGCCTAACATCTATTTTTAAACGTAAGTCCTACTCTCCCTATTACATATTAGGAAACTTAATATAGCTGAGGTGCTAGTTAGGATTAGCTACTACATAGATTATCTGGGGCTTTCATGCTTTGCTTATAAAACGAGAAATAAATTGAAATAAATATTTTTTAAAGTAAATTTATACACTAATAAAAAAGAAATTGGCTGATACAAACAGATGTGTGTACATTCTTGAGATGAGCACTGAACTCACGGGAGTTCCAGCACTGGCTCTGCCAATAGACTAGGGTCATAATCCTAGGATACTTACTAGCCATCTGACGTCAGGTAAATTACTCAAGATTCCCTTTTCTTGTCCATCAAATGGGGGTGAAAACAATACCTCTATCATAGAGCTACTGTGGAAATAACCCAAACTAACAAGAGACCGTGCAGGGAATAGACTATCTAGTCCTCGAGTTGATGTTGGTTTCCCTTCCTTCTCTGGGTCTCTTGTTCACTCATCAGAAGCATAAACAGGGCAAGGAAATGGTGCTAAAGTCCTGTCTAGCATAAGTATCAGCAGCCAGGCTTTCCTGCAATATTTGGACCACAGGGCAATGACGCCTTCTGCTGTAGGCAGATAGAGAAGTTGCTAGCAAGATGACTTGGAGACTGACGGAAAACTCCCAGGGAAATGAGCAAGGAGGCTTCAGAGACGAGGACTTGAAGGACCAGTATCCTATCAGAATCCTGCCTCTGCTCTCCAGGCCCATTCATTTTACCAACACATTCACTTCAACTAATTACTTGTGAAATTATTTGTTTAATGTCTGCCCTCTCCAGAGACTAAATTCTAAAGGTTAGGAGCTCTGTTTTCTTCACTCTTCCAGTTGTTGTCGTTGTTGTTGTCGTTCAGTCACTAAGTCACGTCTGACTCTCTGTACCCCGTGGACTGCAGCTCCCCAGGCTTCCTGGTCCTTCACTACCTCCCTGAGTTTGCTCAGATCTGAGTTTTCTCAGATGCATGTCCATTGAGTCAGTGGTGCCATCCAACCATCTCATCCTCTGTCATCCCCTTCTTCTCCTGCCTTCAGTCTTCCCCAGCATCAGGGTCTTTTCCAATGAGCCAGTTCTTCACATCAGGTGGCCAAAGTATTGGAGTTTCAGCTTCAGCATCAGTCCTTCCAATGAATATTCAGTGTTGATTTCCTTTATGATCAATTGGTTTGACTTGCCGTCCAAGGGACTCTCAAGAGTCTTCTCCAATACCATTCCAGGTCTAATTTACTTTGCTTTGCACACAGTAGGCCCTCAAAAATTATTTGTTGAATGAATGAGCCTTTTCTTATAGTAGATACATTTCTGAAATTCAAGGTGCCTCAAATTTGGCAAAGCTACACTGCGGCATTGCTCCTCCGGCATCCATTCTGTTCCAAGTGGCCTAAAGGGGCCTTAAACTGGTAACAACCTCCTCCTGCAAGAACATACCCTGGAGACAATCCTCAGAGTAAATTTCTGATATGACTTTCCCAACAGTTCTTGTGATCAATCATCACCCCTTCCTGGGCCTTCTCCTTTACACACACCTTAGAAAAGACTCCTGTGAAGTTAACCAAAGTCCCACTCATTTTGGTTTAAATTGACAGCTTCAACCTTAGCCCAAGAACCCACACCATTCTATTCATAGACCTAATAAAGGCTTGTATCACAGATTCTGCCTCTCTCTCTACCTTGACCTCCCCATGTGGTCCCTTGAGGTCTGACGTGCACGTCCTCCATGACTTGATTTCTCTTGCAGTTTTTTGCTGAACTGCTGCTCACCATCCAGCACTATATGTTCCTCTTAATAAATGTCAATTTTACAAATTCATAATAGGAGGAAATTAATTTCATTTACAACTCAATAATTTTAAGTGCCCTAGTGAACTCAGCCAATAAGAAGAAATTTGTGATCAATGAAACTTTCGGTTTAGCTGTGTTGTTTTTTTTTGTAAAGAGAAGTTTACCTAAACTAAGAAAACATAGTAGTGGCTCCATGAGAGGGCTGTGAGTGTTTAGAGTTTGGCAGCATCAACTAATCTTCCCATATATCTTAGACTTTATCAGACCAGGACATGGAATTTTGGAACTGAGTACATTCCAGTTGCCTTAATAGAGGACTTTACTCTGGGCGAAGATAAAGCCTATTCTTATCCATCTATGATCTGGCACAAAGGTTAGTCTAGGGGAGGTTTCCCAACAGGTCACAGAAGGGGGAAATGATAACCACAGACATCCTAATTGAATAATCCTTGATACTTATCCCTGTCCCCTCCAAGCTATTGTGTTTCCAGAGTCCCTGGCTATTGTTAATTGAAAAGTGAATGGTCAGCAAGTAATGAAAGTCTATCTAATCTAACAGGTTAAACATCCCAACTAAATGTGCTTCTTGAGGGAGTCTGGATGACTTGCATTCACCTATTCATCCATTCACCTACTCATCCATTCACTCATTTATTCAGAATGTTAACTTATTAATTCAACAAATATTCCCAGTCCTTAAGATCCTAAGTGATTCCGGATGAAAAAAAGAAAGCTGAGACAGAGCAGGAATTAGCACAAGAGCCAGAACCAGGAACTAAAGGATATGTAATCACATACAGTGTCTGAAATATCTTTCTGCCAAGCTTCAGGATCACCTGGGCAGAATCTTTCTACATTTCATTTTAAGAAGAATAGATGTCTTTTCTCTATTCATTTGTTAATGCCCTTAGTGTAGTGATTATGACATTATGTTGGAATTAACTGCTTCTCCTCACCAGGCTGTGAGCTTCTTTGGAAGGAACTGTGCCATCCAATCACTTAGGTCCCTCATGCGTATCATAGAGCCAAGCATACAGAATTTGTTATCAATGAACAGTTCTCTGGACTCCCAGTGAAGTTAGTGGGTTTCTAGGTATTACCCAGTTCGTTCTTGTCCAGTACAGTACCCATTAGCCATCTGCGGCTCCTGATCACTTGAAATGTCACTCTGGGGGTGGGGGAGTTGGAGGGGCAAGAATTGAGATGTGCTATAAATGTAAAACACACATTTCAAGACTTTGCATACAAAAAAATAAAACATCCCATTATGAGTTTTTACATTGATTACATGTTAAAATGAGAATACTTTGGATATTGAGTTAAATAAACATTAAAATTAATTTTACCTTTTAATATAATTTAAATTAAAATTTTTAAATTATACATGTGGTTCACATTATAGTGATTTTATTATCCAATAGAAATATTGGATTCTCTAAGTTTTGGAGTAGGAAGGGAGATTTGGTTACACTGTCTGAAATGAGTCAAGGTTTTCATTGAGGCTATGTTCAGAATATGCCAGGAAGATATGACACCTTTTATTTTTTTGGGAAAAGTTCTATCAGTTAATGTGCTACATTTTAGTAGGTTTGCTGTTTCAAAGGAAAAGAAAAATCCAGCTCTTTCAGTAGTCCTCTATATTAAGTCAAAGTATAACCAAGGGCATGTAATATCTGTGCAGCCAACACTTAAATAGCTCTTCAGTTCCCGGCTTCAAGAGCCTCTGTTTTATCTTCTCTCCTCCCTCAGTCTCTGGCATCCTAAGCAGTCACCCCTCCCGTCTCAGCCCTTTCCACTGACCTCAAAAGAGGGCTGTCTCAAATAACACCCTTGTCAAAACACCTAGGTAAGCACAGCAGTGGGAGACATCATATAAATAGATACGTGGCAACAGAATGCTCCACACTGATAAAGCCATTTACAAACTCGCCTCACCTTCCGATATGGTTGTTTCTTATAACGATTAATTCAACATAAATGTCACTAGTAATTTTAATTATATCAGCTTTGCAGACCTTTTTAAACAGGCACTAAGCTTCCCTGGTAGCTCAGATGGTAAAACATTTGCCTACAATGCAAGAGACCCGGGTTCGATCCCTGGGTTGGGAAGATCCCTTGGAGAAGGAAATGGCAACCCACTCCAGTATTCTTGCCTGGAGAATTCCATGGACCGAGGAGCCCGGTGGGCTACAGTCCATGGGGTTGCAAAGAGTCAGACATGACTGAGCAACTCTTCACTTCAAGCTGCAAATGAAGGTAATTTTTAAGTTTTGGGTACTGCTACAACAAAAATCCTCTCTGCTTCAATACAGAAATTAAAACTGACCAACAGAAAAGATCCAAAACAAAAATTCTGAAAAATGTCCAACTGATCTGTGAAAGTGTTAGTCACTTAGTCGTGTCCATTTCTTTGGGCCCTCATGGAATGTAACGTGCTAGGTTCCTCTGTCCATGAGATTTCTCAGGCTAGAATACTGGAAGAGGTTGCCATCCCCTTCTCCAGGGGATCTTCCTGATCCAGGGATCAAACCTGGGTCTCCTGCATTGCAGGCGGATTCTTTACCATCTGAGCCACAAGGGAAGCCCCAGTGATCTGTGAGAAAGACCAAAATCCAGGCTTCATCGGACTATAGTCACAAAAATACAAAAACCATAAATGTCTATTTACATATCTCCCTCCACACTGGAGACCATAAACTTTGAACATTTAGTATAGCATTTGGCACACAGCAGATGTTCAGTGAGTATATGAATATATAGAGATGCTTACTATTTAATGGGATAATGCCCTCCCTGTTTTTCTTTTCTGAGCCGAGTATTATGGTAGGCAGAATCCAGCTTCCTATTTCCCTCAGAACAAAATCTGAAGACCTTACCACGGCCTACAAAGTCCTACATGATTTGCAACCCCACCACTTTTTAGACTCATTTCCCATTATTCTCCCCATATATATCTGCCCCAGCAACCTGACCTCCCTGTGTTCCTCAAGCCACAAACATCCCTGCCCCAGTACCCTTGCACCAGCTCTCCTCTTTGACCAGAACACTCATTCTTCAGTCTCTACTCAAACGTCACCTCCTCACAGAGGCTTTCTTTACCACCTGATCCAAAATAGCATAACCCTTCTCTGCTGTATTTGTCCTCCTATCACTTAATGCCACCTGACATACTACATATTTGTTTATTTGTCTTCCCAACCTGGAAAGCCACTCCCAGGAGGGCAGGGACTTACTTGGTTCCTTTTATTCACTACTGTATCCTCTGTGCCTGATAACGGCCTGGCACATAATAGGAGACCAATATATAGTCAATGAATGAATAAACAAATGAACACTGGAGTCTAGACACCTGATCTGGTCCTAATTCTGCAGTTAAAAAGTTATATGACTTCAAACAAATATTCCCTGACACTCAGTTGTTGAGTGTAAAAGGATTGGTTGGGAAAAGATGTTTCTATAGCCTCTCCTAGCTCTCAAATTCTGCAGGTTTTATAGAGATGCTTTTAAGATACAAATTTGTATGAAGTTTTAGCGATATGAAAATCTTTTTCTAACACCCACAATCAATGAGCCCTTTGGGCACTTCATTAGGATTTGAAGACGCTGCTCCAAAGGCCCGGGATGAAGCCTTTCCTGATCCCTGTAGGCAAGACAGACCCCAGGATTTCCCACCTACTCTGAGGTATTTCATACAGACCTTTGTTCTTTAAATTTAACAGTTAATGACATAATTATGTTCATCTTTTTCTCCACCTAGACTGTGACTATCTTGAGGACTGTAACGGAATTTTAGCAACGACTGTATCCCCATCATGGTCCATGGCTATAACTAGGCATTCCATGAATGATTAGCGAATGAATGAATACAGGAAAGCCAAGTGGAATAGGACCATTTCTCATACTGAATATAAAGATACCTTTCTCCCCTCATTGATGAATGGTGGAGAGAAGGTACCTTTACTGCCAATAATGATTCATCTGAAGGGATGTAAGAAACTACAAGTTACTGAGTACCTACTAAAGGCAAAGCACTCTTACACATGTCCATATAGTTTATTTAATTCTATGATAACTTTATGAATTAGGAATTATCACTAATTACCCCTTTGCATACATCTGTAAAATTATCCTGTTTTACAGATGAGAAATACGGTGCTCAGAGAGGATAGAGAATTTGCCCATGATGGAACGGCAAAACAGTCTCCACTCAGGCTTCTCCCTGCCAGCAATATTCATATCACTGAATGATACATCAGAAAGATAACTCTCTGATCCAGTCTAAGTACTGGTGTGTGTAATGGCTATCTTTTTTTACTTTAAAATTAAAGGTGATTTCTCCCCCGCCCCCAGGATTCAAAGGTGGCTATAGAGATAATTCTATACATTATTCCTGGAAGGACAAAGAAAAGATACACAATTAGATGATGCTTTGTATCTTTTGAATTTTAAAAAGTAAAGTTTTTTTTTTCTAATAATAAAGTGCACTATCCGTTATTAAAGAAACAATAAAAAATACAGGTAAAAAAAAGTTTAGTTGATATTATCTCATCACTCAGAGACATGTACTACTAACATTTTTTAACCTTAAGGTTAATAAGTTACTATAACCTTTATTGTGCTATTATGTTAACCTTTACTAACCCTTTAAGCCTTTTTCAAATACATAATTTACTTTATAGTGAGATTCTAAATTATATAAATTTTTTTCAAATTCAATATACGCACTTGCCATAATGTTAGAACTCTTCATAAGAGAACATTTTTTAAATGGCTTAATAATTCCACAGCAAAGAGATGCCATAATCAATCATTCTGTTATTATTTAAGCTATTTCCATTCAGTTACTTTCATGTAACTCTCAATTTAAATAAATCCATTTGCAATTCAACTTTTGCAAATAGTTCTGATCACTTGAAATGCAGACAACACCTGCGGCTGATTCATGTCAATGTATGGCAAAACCAATACAGTATTGTAACGTAGAATAAAGTATTAAAAAAAAAGAGAAAAAAAAAAGAAATGCAGACAGTGTTTCCATTCAAGAAGAGAAAAACTTCCACCGTTATTCCAAAAGAAGAGATCTTTCCTTTTCCTCTAATTATCTTTTCCCGTAAAAGCTAGTTGGGGCCATTCAAGTTTCCTTATTGCAAGGAAGTGTTTCTCCTCCAAAAGAAGGAAGGTGGTGGAAGTCTAACAGTGGCTACAGCAAAGAGACCCAGCATTTTCCCGCCTCATGCCTCAGTAAATGTGTAAAGCCTCAGTTCACAGTGTGGCTGGGAGGGTTTAATATGAGAAAGCAGGGCCTTCCTTGGTGGTCCAGCGGCTGGCACTCTGCAGTCCCAGAGCAAGGGGCCGGTGTTCAATCCCTGGTCAGGGAACTAGATCCCACATGCCACAACTAAGACCTGGCACAGCCAAACAGGTGGATTAATTAATTAATTAAAACATTTTTTAAAACAGGTAAGATAAAATGAGAAAGCATATGCAAACACCCAGCACCTAGCCGGATAAAGAGTAAGGGACCCCTCTCTTAATTGTAAAACTTTAACGGAGG
>SJYC01132894.1:0-13401 GCA_006408675.1 Madoqua kirkii
CAGGTGGATTAATTAATAATTAAAACATTTTTTAAAACAGGTAAGATAAAATGAGAAAGCATATGCAAACACCCAGCACCTAGCCGGATAAAGAGTAAGGGACCCCTCTCTTAATTGTAAAACTTTAACGGAGGAGCTGAGAGGAGGAAGACTGTCTCCTTCTTCTTGCCATAAATTAGAGAATATTTATTCCAAGCTCTCAATTTTAGTCTCAGAAGAAAGAAGAACTTTAGGCCATATTTGTAAACTCATGCCCACCAAAATGGTTTGGGTTTTGATCACACTTCAAGGCAGAAGAAGTGACAGATGGATGGATTTAGGGACTCCCAATTCCCAGGAGTTCCTCCTGCCTGACGTCTCTCTCCTGAAAGGAGCTACAGCTGCCACTGCCTTACCCCGCCCCCACCGTGGAGCAGCCCCTACACATCTTTCTCTCTGCTTCTGCCTCTCTGATCTGAGCCCTCCCCTAACCCAGCTTTTCAATCTGCCAGTCAGTCTCATTTCTCAAAAGCACCACTCTGTTCTCCTAAATCCTGTTCAGAAGTTTACTGGTTTCTTGTTACTTATGTCATCAAATCCAAAAATTTTTTAATGGGATGGTTTTCAAGACCTCCACCATCACCTACCTCTTCCCACGTGCTTCCCTCCACTCCACTCATTCTGCTTGGCTTGGTGTCCACCTTACCATATGTAGTCACAGCAGGCTGACGCTTACTGTGGATAAATCAGCTCTTCACCTGAAGATGCTGATCTCTGTCAAAAGGCAGCGCAATGCCAAAGTGGTACTCTGAGCAGCTGTCAGCTGCTCACATTTTAATTTTTTTTTTTGGGGGGGGGGACATGTATCGCATGGCATGTAGGATCTTGTTCCCTGACCAGAGATTAAACCTGCACCCCCTGCAATGGAGGCTTAACCACTGGACCACCAGGGAAGTCCCAGCTGCTCACTTTTTAGCGTAAACAAGTTTTCAGATTCTCTGTGGGAAATTTCAGATTCTCTGCCGGCTGATTTTTGTTGGGCAAGGATAGGGGGAGCCTGACACCACTAAGGGAAAAGGGCTATCAAGGCTAGGACTGACAAACGTTCCTTCCCAGGACTCCTGCTCCATCTCCCAGATGCCTCTCTTCTGCTGCTGCTTCCTGCACCTCTTGCCCAGTTTCCAGGGCCCACGTCATGCCTGCTACTTTGGAAGGCAGTCACAGACCCACACACTCTTCTGACCTTCCACAGCACCCTGGGCTGTCCTTCCTGCCGCTCTCATGTATCTAGCGCATCGCCCCACGGTCCCCATACTGTTTCCTAACTTCTTCCAGAAAGTCTTTGAGGGCAGGGACTGGGCCTGCTCCCCACTTGGTAAATATGCAACCGACATTCCAGACTTATCTGAGGGACACTTCACCCTCAGCAGCGCCATGCTGTGGGCGATTTCAGCTCCAGCGCTGCTGGTTTCCGTTGGGAGCACTTTTACCTTTGGGGGACATGGGCTCTCTGCAGTGATGCACATCCATCTGTCAGCTACCAAACCATTTACTGAAATAACAGATTTAGGAAGCGACACGACTGACTGATAAACCAAAAATCAAACAAATGAAAACCCTAAAACTAAAAACAAACAATAAAACCCCATACTCAAAGAGAACAAGGAAGAATAAAACCAAATTCAAATCAAAAAGATGATTCCTGCTACGCTACAAGAAAGAAGGCAGGGAGATCGAAATAGAAGGAGACATATCTGTATATAGTATTTCCTAATTGTATTCACGTGTGTTGAAATGTTTGAGACCAAAAAATCAAACAACAACAACAACAAACAGTATTTTAATAGCAGAGGTGACAAAAATTCAAACTTCTTTTCTCCAGAGAATATATGGGCCTTTGTACCAAAACGAAGTCGTCTTCCAGCAACTTAGGCCAGCACTAGACATTCAGGAGAGTTCCAGTCGTTCGAAGTTTCCAGAAAAGCCTTCTCCGCCTCCCCCCACCCCACACTCTCTTCTCCTCTAGCTCAGGCTTTAAAGATTGTTCCTAGGCTTTGGGACAAATACAAACGTTTCTGCACACTGTGCAGTGAGGCAGGACCCAAGTAAATCCCCGGGAATAAACAAGAGCGGCACGTCACGAGGAGCTGGCTGGGGTGAGGGTTCGGTAACGAAGGAGGAGGGGCGGGGAAGGGTGAACTCGGCGCTGCAGGCGAGCCTGTCACTCCAGCTGACAGCGCGCGCCGTCAAGCTCTTCCAAAGGCAGCGCCCCCAGAGAAGGAGCGCTTAGCTCGAGGGAAATGAACGCGGGCGCCCGAGGGAGCTGGGTGCGGCGCCGGCCCGCGCAGCGCCTGCCCGCCCCCGGCGGCCGCCCCCGGGCCTGAGCGAGGGCCGCGTACCTGGCGTCCGGCTCCGACTCCGACTCCGACTCCACGGCCGACTCGTCCTCCTCGCCCCCCGACTGCTCCTCGGCGTCCGGCGCCCGGGTCTCCTCCTCGTCGGCGCCGAGGGCGCTCTCCGCGGGGTGGCTGCCGTCGCTGCTCGCCATCGCGCCTGCCGGGCCGGAGCTGGAGCCGGAGCCGCCCGCGCCGCGCCTGCTGTTCTCGCTCTGACGGCGCCTCCGGCCCGGCGCGGCGGCTCGGGTTCCCTCCCGGGGGCGGGTGGGCCCCGCGACTTTAAATAGAAGGCGTCAAGAGGTTTCGCCACCGAGCTGGGCCCGGGCTCGGCTTCTGTCTTGCCCGGCGTCTGCCAGTTTCCCAGGCCCTCCCCGCCCCAGCCCAGGCAGCCTCCTGGCGGGCCTTTGGGCACCCGGCCCCTGCCTCTGCTCTAGAGAGGGCTCGGTAGGCTTTAGGTTTGGGGCCGAGCTGAGCTACTCAGTGGGCCCTTATCCCAACCTAACAACTATTACAGAGGAGAGCACTTCCTAATAGTTCGGGCACTCGTAATTATTCCCCGCCAGCTCTGCTGCGATAGGTTTAACTGGTGCTGGTTTGGCTCCGAAGAGCTCCGATGCCTACCTAGCTTGCTCAAGGCTCCTTGCTAGCAAAGCGACCGAATGGGAGACAAAGTCTGCCCATTTCAAAAGCCCAGTTTTGAACCTCTGCTCCTTTTATATTTGCAAATCAATAAACTGTGTGTTCCCTTTTTCAGTGACCCCTGGATTATTCAGATAGGAAACTTCTATCTCCACAAATCTTAAACTATAAAGAGGAATAATTTCTCCTACATTGGCCAAAGTTTGTTTTGTCTGAAATTCAACCCAAAGGCGCAGATGATGCCATGCCCATGCTTAAGAGACCTCAATGGCTTTCCATTGCTCTAGGACTTGGGAAGCTCCTTGGGAAGATAAACGCTAACAACTCACATCATAGCTGCCTCCTCTCTTTAGAAGTCAGGACTTTAACCATGTATCAAGTCACACCACCCTGTCTTTATTTACAAATTCCTCTCCCCGCCTTTATTTACCTGTATACTCATCATTCAAGACTGTATCCTTCTCTGGAATCCCCAGCTTAAGTTCAATATTCCTGCTTCCAGTTCCCACATTATCCTATATTCAAATTGTGCCTCTTTCCCCCACTAGAGCATTTAAGTTTGTTACTCATCTTTGTCCCACTATCCCCATTTCTTACAAGCATGGAAGTACTTAGCACATATTAGGTGCTTAATCAATGTCCCCTGCACTGAAGAGACCAGGACCAAGACCAGCTATGTACAAGTAGAGGTATCTTTACATATTTTCTTTCGTAAGGATGATTTTATGGCTGGAAGAGCTAACACTGATTTTTAATTACAGCGAATTCTATTCAGAGTTGTTAAATATGATAAATGTAAATTAGGCAGTATTCCCCAGTAACATGAGCTTGTGTGTGTATATTCGGTCTGTGAGCAAAAGACCTACAGCTAGTTGAGATGCAGTTCAGAAGCATCAGCTAGGGGCATGTAAGGGAAGACAGCAGAGTTGAGTCTTCCAGGGCTCACTAAATCAAATTTAACATCAGAAATATGCCTTCTCTTACAGGAGCTAGGCTTTTGCATTAGTAATCCCAAATGTCTGCTCACCAGGACAAAAAGGAACTAATTACAGCTACGGGAATCTATTAAATACTAATCAAAACCACAGGTGTCATTGTGTATTCCCTCCATTTAACTCAAAATTTGTTAGGAACACTAACTACAGTCAACAAGATTTGTGAAGATCCTAGCTCAAACCAATCCAAAATTTAGAACTACAGTACAAACTGCATGTTTTAAACTTTCTAGCACTACTTTCTTAATAATGCAAATAAACAGAAATGGCCAGATCAATATAAACAGAAAATAAAAGCATGTATTATTCACAACACAAATATTGAAAACAATTTAAAAGCCTAAAAACTTATCTTATGTATTGACATACCACTTATCTGACATATTTAGCAGTCACAAGTGCATCATCTTAGCTTTGATTTAAAACAGGGTATTGATTTACAGTATCCAGTTTGTACTGATTTACAACTGGGTATAAATTATTAACATTTTGATCTATTTGTTACAGCAATACAGCTGAAAAGCAGGAGCACTGAAATGGGGTCGCCAGTGGTCACTGAAAGCTGAGAAAACAGTGTCAGTAAAGATGTCCATGATAAATTCTGGGGTTTTACTAGGAAATGTAATACTGTAGAGGGAGAATGCCCTAGACACCTGAGGGCTGCATAGGATTATGGAGTACTATGGCTATTATTTACTGTTTATTACCTGGAGTCATTACTAGAATATTAATTAAATCCAACACATTCTGATAAAGAAGAGTTGCACAGTATGATACATTTAAGAGAAATTTCCAGAAAAAATTAGCATATAAAGCTTAATTACTTCAAAAGCATTAACCACTAGTAAACTGAAAAATTCATCTATGTGGAAAGCTTCATTCCTAATAATACCAGAGAAATAGGTGCTGATGTGGCTAGTTGGCTTAACCAAGAATGAACCTGATTTCAAGATTCTCTGCATAACCTAAATAATTACACACAATAACCGGATTCAGTTCAGTTCCAGATGAGAACTACACCCTCAATCTCATCTCAGAAGTAAAGACTTCCACAGAAAAAAACAAACAACCTCCCCAAAAGAACGTATCAACAATTTTCATATATAAACTTTATTCATTGATCATACAAAATTTTAAACTTGAAGAAAAAAATGAAAATATGCACCTTTTACAACTCAAAAAGGAAGTCTTAGCATTTGAATTGGTCTGCAAAAAATCCAAATACATTAGAGGTAACAAACTGTGCCACAGCAGGTCTAAAAAAAGTTGTACACAGTCCTTTTGAAAAAGTTAGAACTGTTTAAGATTATTTATATTTAAATTTACAGGCACTGACCAGTTTACAAATATTTACACCAAAAACAACCTTAATAAACACTGTAGCTTCTTTAGCAGCCACCACTATTTCTTCTATGGAAAAGAAACACTAAAAAAGAAACCTTTACAAATGCTATGCTTTTATTGATAATAATTTTATGTCTTATCTAGAACATTTTATAGTGGCTTACTACTAAAACTTCCAGTTTAGATTACAATCCTATAATTATACACAGATAAAACTCTGAATCTATCAATAGGATATAATCTCAATTTTGATCTTTCAGTTTCTGTTGCTTCCTATCAGAGGCAAAATAAAAGCAGGAAAATAGGAAGTAAAGCAAAAGGGCATATTGCACTAAGCTATCAAAAAGCACAGAGAACTTAATCTTTTCAAAATGTCTACACTGAACCAATTCTTCACAACAATTCCCTAACTGCTGTATAATACAGAGTTAGTGCTCATATTACTAGTGCAAAATGTACTGTTGCTCAACATATATTTAAAGCAATCTTGAGTCCACCAAAGGCATGTGAGGTACTAATGAAATACTATTATGTACACAACCAGAGCCTCAGTCTTTCCTGCTCAGTCAAGTAAGGGCTTAGGGCAACTGTCCAGTATTTCCTGCCTCTGTAGTTCTTTCAATGAAATCAAAGATGTCATTTTGCTTCAAGTAACTGAATAATTGGCTCAAACCTTCACTTCACTAGAACAGACTTAGGCAACAAACCATCTATTGAAGGTCCTACTTTAAGGATGTGGGAATCAGACCCTTTCCAAAAAAGTCCACATGTCTCTTCAGTGTTAGCATGTGGTACATTAATTAAAGTTATAACAAAAACCTTTTATTTGTTCAGATAATTCCCCCAAAAATATTTTATCTGATCTCCTAAAAATTCATGTCATAATATTACTAATCATCAATGTAAACATTTTCAAAAATACATCTCTAAATCAAAGGGTTTTATTAGGAAACATCATAATAAAATATGTACTCTTTATATAAGTATGTCTTCTTAAGAATAAAACATGAAAACAAGAACAATTAAAAAGAAACCATGATGAAGGTAGACAAAACGTATTATGATGTTACTACTGTTCTTTATTAAGAAATAGAGGCCAGTTATCTTTTCAGAATAGCAGCTCTTAAAGGTAGTATACTGTTCAAATCTTTTCTGTTTTTCAATCTGTGCCATGACTGGAAGAGAAAGAAAAAAATCATTCTTAAAACCTAAAATATATGTGAAATAAAGGACTGAAAGGGGAGTTATTAGAATGTTAACAGTGATTTCCCTAAGCAGTAAAATTTGGGGTGACTTTTTTTGTGTATGCTTTTAATCTCCCAAGTTTCTAACAAGAGTAAAAGTGTTGCTCTGTCATCTGAAACAAAATGTTATTTAAAAACTTTACATCTGTACAGTTCGAATTCATTTATAAAGAAGTGCACATACAGGTGGTACAAAAAACACAACTGACAATATTAATATTTATTCACAGATTTAGATGTCATTTAAAATATGAAAGTGATTAATACAAAACCTTTGGGTTTGAGAGAGCAGGGAATGACTACTTCAATTATTTGATTGGCTTATTTTCTATCTAGAAAGCTCTGTCAATTAAAAATTGTATTTATAAAGGAGAGAGTAAATAAAGCATTTTATACAATGAATCTGGAAGAGTGAATAGAATTTTTAAGAAGAAAAAAAAAGGAAAATGAAATACTTGTTTGTAAGCTAAAAATTAGGCCCACTATCAAAAAATGTGGCTGCAATCTTTGAGTCTGTTCTCACTTCAGCTGTTCAACTGACTAAAAATACTGGTTTTATACCTAAATAATTGTAAGTAAAGACATGTGGTGCTAGTGGTAAAGAATGGAGGAGGGCATGGCAATCTACTATAGTATTCTTGCCAGGAGAATCCCATGGACAGAGCAGCCTGGCAGACCATGGTCTACAGGGTTGCAGAGTCAGACACAACTGAAGTAACTTAGCATGCATGCAGGCACACTCACTAATAAGATGACAATGCAGAAATGCTGTTTTTGAGTTCTCCATTTAAGCTGATAGACAAAATATTCCCTCTTTGATACTTGGTTTGTCCTGCAGAATTCTATTTCATTTAAAATTTTCTATTCTGGTTGACAAGCTGAGAGGGCCTAATTTGAAGGACAGTTTGTAATATGATACACTTGCATTTTTAATTATCATCAAATCTACTTGGATGTCTTCACAACAAAAAAACTAAAACTCTAAAATTTCTTGATCTCTTTCTTCTGTGAAGCACTCTCTCTTATACATCTCAAAATATATATTTCAATGTGTTTTTACTCTGTACTGTTGAATTACTGGAAGCTAGGAGTCAATCTTAGCAAAATCACTGATGAATAAATTCATACTGTGGACTAGGAAGCTAAGGAATAAACTACAGTCTACATATATATGACTAAAGTTTATATATATATAAAATGTGTGCGCGCACACACACACACACACACACACACATTTTGTTTAATTTCTTAAAATATAAATAAAGATAAAATGGAGCTCTAGTTCCTTGTTACAATTGGGTATACAGAAGAAAAGCATGGAACAGACATGGCTGTCTTCTAAAGCTACAGGTTCTCTGACATTTTAAGGAGAGAAAGGAGTCCTTTAAATTTTATTCATTCATTTTGAGAGCTTAATCAGCTCACTGTGAAAATGCTTATATCCACAAAGTAAAAGCCATGTGAGTAAAAGTAGAGTCAGATCTCTGTGGAGGCAAAGTATTTCTAAATTCAAGTAATAAAGTCCCTACTGTGCCCCACTGGATATGATTGCTCCATATCCACAGGAACCAGAGCTATTCTTTCCTATTACATACTTTTTTTTTTTTTTTAATTTTCAAAGCACACTAGTGTACTAATGTTTCTAGAGTTAATCTGATTCATTATTTACCTTTAAAAACTGATCCTTGATCATATCAAACTTCTGTTTTTCATGCACAGCTCTTGCTGTATTTGTTCCATCAAAAGGTTCTACAATGTTAAATGCACATATAAACAAGATATTATTAAATGAGAACTTCAGTTTTTTGATTGAATTACATGAAAACTGCCAGTATTTTGAGTTTCTGACCTACATAATAGCAACTGCATCTTCTTAGACTCATGCCTACAGAAAACAGTTTTATAATAGCTATGAACTATCAAAGTAGATACAATTAAAGTGAGATGTCTAAAATGAAGTAATCAGCACAGGTATTAAGTCTAAACCACAAAAATATTAAGTCTAAATCACAAAAGTAGGTAAGATTTCTAAGAATTAGCAAGTCAGGCCTACTGTGAAAAGAATAAATATAAGTTAAAGAATAAAGAGTTATCAAAAAGAATAAAAGCACTATACCAAGAGATACAGTCAGTGTCAAATATCACAAAAAAGTAATTTTAAATTTAACTTAAAAGACCACTGATTTGTCCAGTAGGAAAAAGGTCAATGCTTTTGAAAGTAGAGGTTTAATACCAGGGAGGACGGCAGACAGTACAGAGAATTACGGTGTGACTAAATGGCTTTAAAAAGATGCAGTGAGAACGGTGACTTGTTGGCAGTGAAACAGCAAGTGGTCAAGACAAGAGAACAGAAGAGGAAATCCACCCCTCGCCACCCCCGCTCAGGGCACATTTTTTTTTTTTTAAGCTTGGTTTTATTTATTTTTTTGAAATTTTATGTGTGTTTCCAACATTACCTTCCATGTCTTCATCCTTACTCTATTCACCCTTCACCCACAAAATAAGAGAGTAGTTCGTATACAGATACAAACTAATTCTATTTAAGAGAACAAGGAAACTGAAGATAAAAGTGAGAAAGGGAGAATAACGAAAGGCATTAGGAATGAAATGGGGGCTGAAATAATGCCAGCAGCAGGTTAAAACTAGAGTTTAAGAATTTTAGCACTAAAAAAGAGGAAAAAAAGTACAGAAAGATTCAGCAGGATCTACTTTGAATCAGTAGGATCAAATCAAGAGTATTTTTCAAAGATAAGATTAATATATGCTATAAAGTTGAAATGAGGGACTAAACAGAAAGAGAATAAAGTTGTTAGAATGAGGGGGAAGACCTCAAAAAAGTGTGAATCTGATGGAGAGGTTAACTTTAGGTATGTCATATAATCTAATCAGGTTCATAATTTTTTTAATTCCTTTTTTTAATTGCTTGGAAAGGCTATTTCAAAAAAGTTTATTATCACTGTACTTCTTAGAACAGATAATGCCATATGGCAAACTATCAAATCACATAGCATATAGCACTTTAAAACTGTATTTAATATTCACAAGAACCAAGTAACTAGAATAATATAAACACACTGTGCAATTTAGCAAATCACACACCAAAGCAGGTGATTCAATTTCACATTTATAAACTCTTAATTAAAATGTTGGATTATAATTCAAGATTAAAATATTTTAAATTTGATGTTTTCCTACAAATGCCAAATTTCAACCCTTTAATGCCTTTTTATCTCAAGATTTACAAATGTCATCAACGTGGATCTATGAGAATATTGCCTCTTGAAGTCAGTTTCCACCAACCTAAAGAAGTATTTAACTACATGTAAATTAATTTTAGAGAATAGAATATCAAACAGCATTTAATTTTAAAAGGAAAATCAATTTATAGTCATAAAATCAAGCTCAATTAATTATCAATATTTAAGCATAAAAAAACTAATTTCATTTCAAAGAATCATCACATGAAGAAAGTATTTTCTTCCACCTATAACTCACAAAACTAAATTTCAGCCAACTATAAACACGAAGGATGCATGTAGACTGCTCATACATTTACGTGAGCAGAAACATTTAACACCTAAATTTGTTTATTATTTCTTACAATGAAAGAAGTTTAAATAATGTTTTAAAGATTTAAATCTTATGATTAAAAACTTATAAACCACTTTAGGATATAAATATATTACTTTTACATGAAATATAAGCTGAAATTATTCAAGTGCTTCTCTCAGTACTAGATAAGCTGGATGGTAAACAGAAAGTACTTGTGGGAAAACTACCTTCTACACAGATGTATTTATTTCTCCATTCAATACCATCAGGCCTGGGAATGGCTTTGGCTTCACGAACTGAAATCATCTGACTATTCCAGCTGGAAAAAGAAAAACATTCATGTTGTTGTAGAGCAGAAAACTAACACAACATGGTAAAGCAATTATACCCCAACTTTAAAGAAAAGAAAAACATTAATCATATTAACTATTTCTTAACTTCCCTTTTACTATTTTTATTATATCAATAGTTAGGCATACTCTGATTTTCTCACAGAACTGAAACCTACATCAGCTCTCTGCACCTCAAATATCATTTCCCCTTCTCTACTTCTTTTGTCTCCATAACACTTAATTTCTAATCATTTGCTTATGTATGTTATTTATTGTGTTTCCTCTAACTAGATGAAAGCTCCAAGACGCTGAGTTATTTATTTTTGTTTTGTTCTTTTACTGTTCATTTAGTTGCTTAGTATCAACTGCTGCTGCTGCTAAGTCGCTTCAGTCATGTCCGACTCTGTGTGACCCCACAGATGGCAGCCCACCAGGCTCCCCTGTCCCTGGGATCCTCCAGGCAAGAGTACTGGAGTGGGTTGCCATTTCCTTCTCCAATGCATGAAAGTGAAAAGTGAAAGCAAAGTCACTCAGTCGTGTCTGACTCTTAGTGACCCCATGGACCGCAGCCTACCAGACTCCTCCATCCATGGGATTTTCCAGGCAAGAGTACTAGGTATTCAATAAATATTTTTTGAATAAAAATAAAGTAATAAGAAAAATAATCTGTAAGTAAGCAAAAAACCATTTCTTGTTAAACTCCAGTAAGAATTTTTTAAGAGAGGTAATCTTGTGTTGTTTTTTGGTATCACTAAGTAATTTTTGTTCAGGTGTACCTCTACTAATATGATTTATGGTAGAAATTTTAGAAAAAAGAATACTCTATGAAAACATACTGTTATTGCTGTGTATCAGATGCAGCTGTTTATAGTGAAGTTTTAGTCAAGCAAAACAATTTTATCAGCATGCTGAAGGTCGACTGTCCAGTCTTTAGTAAGGCCTAATCTTAAACACTGTTCTTTAATTTATAATAATTTTGTATAACTTTCGTTTTTTCAACAAACACTTTAAAAACATATAACTACTCAGCTTGCATTCAAGAGAAAAATGAGTCTGGGGGAAGTTGGTGTCTTTTTTTTTTTTCAGTTGTTTTCAGCTTTTTCCATCATTCCAGTAGGAGGAAGACGATAGTTTGGGATGTTCCAAATGCAACACGCATCCTACTCTTCCTCTATTTATTAGAGAATCCATAAGGATATAACTGTGGATCCAGCATAGCACTTGTTTCTGGAAAACTGACCAATTTCTATGTTAAACATGCAAGAAAACACTGCATCTTGTGAAGTTTCATAATTGAAAATGATCCTCAAAGTATGACTATTTTTTCTTATTAAGAGTACAGTTTAGGAATAGCTTGCAAAGACAGCTTTAAGTTCTTCAAAAATATTTATGCTTTTTAAAAGTAAGTGGGCTGTCAAAAAGAAATACTTAGTATTGGTTACAGTAAGATGCTTTAGGTCCTTAAATGTACAGCGCTCCATTAGTATGGACTTCAAGCAGAAAAGAAGTACTGCTCTACTGGTCCCAGTGTGTTTCCAAAATCTTCTTCAAGGTAACACCATAAAGGATAGAGTTCTATAACCACACCGCCAAACCAAACAAGATTACAGTAGAATTACCCTTTGTACTACCTAACTTTATTCCACGTAAGACAACTTTCACTACTGAAAATGAACTTTTTCCTGAGACTCCTTGTTTCAAATGTCAACTTACAGGACAGGTGAATCTGCAGTAGAATTTATATTGGAAATATTATGTTAAAAAAAAAAGGGGTGGACTGATTTTTTTCCTCTCAGACAAGTTTAAAATACTGAAACACCACATCCTGCTGTTAAGCTAGAACTTTTACTTCCTTAAATCAAAGAACTCTTATTTCTATTAAACTCAACCCTGAATTTCTAAACTGGATCATAGAAACATATGTGACACATTCATATTCACTTTTTTATCCCTAACCTGATATTATTTAATCTTCAACCTATAATCAGCCCAAATTATTATTTAAATGACTGTATCATCTGAAGTACTTCAGAGGGGAAAAAAGAATTTTTGAATCACTACTATTTAGACTGATTCAAATACTGCATTTTTAAAAAACTTTTAAATATATCTAAATTATTAAATATTTTTAATCATAAAACATGATACATAACTTTTAAGATGTGTATAAGAGACAGGTCTACAGGGTTGCAGAGTCAGACACAACTGAAGTAACTTAGCATGCATGCAGGCACACTCACTAATAAGTATGACAATGCAGAAATGCTGTTTTTGAGTTCTCCATTTAAGCTGATAGACAAAATATTCCCTCTTTGATACTTGGTTTGTCCTGCAGAATTCTATTTCATTTAAAATTTTCTATTCTGGTTGACAAGCTGAGAGGGCCTAATTTGAAGGACAGTTTGTAATATGATACACTTGCATTTTTAATTATCATCAAATCTACTTGGATGTCTTCACAACAAAAAAACTAAAACTCTAAAATTTCTTGATCTCTTTCTTCTGTGAAGCACTCTCTCTTATACATCTCAAAATATATATTTCAATGTGTTTTTACTCTGTACTGTTGAATTACTGGAAGCTAGGAGTCAATCTTAGCAAAATCACTGATGAATAAATTCATACTGTGGACTAGGAAGCTAAGGAATAAACTACAGTCTACATATATATGACTAAAGTTTATATATATATAAAATGTGTGCGCGCACACACACACACACACACACACACATTTTGTTTAATTTCTTAAAATATAAATAAAGATAAAATGGAGCTCTAGTTCCTTGTTACAATTGGGTATACAGAAGAAAAGCATGGAACAGACATGGCTGTCTTCTAAAGCTACAGGTTCTCTGACATTTTAAGGAGAGAAAGGAGTCCTTTAAATTTTATTCATTCATTTTGAGAGCTTAATCAGCTC
>SJYC01132895.1:0-17084 GCA_006408675.1 Madoqua kirkii
ACTAAGCCTTTTATCATACCATATTTCTCTCCTGTAATTTCCTTGCCATATGAAAATCTATTACTGTCACGCAATAATTAAAGTATAAAATAACACAATCTATAAGAGTAATGTTTCAGAAAAAAAAAAGGTATAGGACTTAATTTAATCTAAAACAGATTAGATAGCAATAATCTTTTGAATACAAAACAGATTTTTGACTTTTTACTGGTAAGATACTGGCTTTTTCCATCAGTAATGGTAATGGACTGGTACTCACTTTTTTGTGACGAATATTTTGAGACAGCTGATTAACTGGAAATGTAGTCTTCAACAACATTACAAAGAAAAATTCAAGTATAGCAAAGATAAAACGATGGGTCTGATACCACATGGCTGCATATATGCTAAAACTAGTCAAATTAAGTGAAAAATGGTATTTTTTTTTTTGGTCTTAGTAATTACTAAGGGCTGGGAAGCAAACACTTTGTTAGGGATTTCAAATCCTGTACACAGAAAAACTTGAATCCTAGAGTTCTGTTTTGACTGGCTTTTCTTCTGCCTGACCCTTTAAATGCTGGTATTGAAACTTTGACTTTTCCAATCTTCTTCAAAAGATAGACAACCCATTCCAGGCCGGGCTTGTGTACTCTGATATTTCTTTTCCTAAGTCTTTTTCTCCAGCTACTAAAGCCCCAGACCACAATTTACAACAAGATGTCCTGCAGACAACACTGTGCCCACATTTTCAGGACTGAATATACCCTGTCCATGGTCAACTATTAAAATCGCTCCCTTGCACATCCCTCAACTCTCCTACCTGCTCTTGAGGCACTGAACAACTAATTAAATCTTTATTCCAATCCTTTCCCAAGGAGTGAAACAGGACTGGAGAAAAAAAATATGCAACCATGTTGACTTTTGAATTTATGATCACTTTAAATTCACGATGACTTAGCTCAAAAGAATCCTAAATGGTGCCACCCAGCAGCCATCCTGCATTTCCATGGTTCACTCACTCCTTCACTCTTCCACATAACAGTCCATACCTTTTCCTCACTTCTCAAATCTCCCCCACACTCATTCCCCGCTGACGCCCATGCTTCATTTCACTAAAAAAGTAGAGCAGTCGAAAGATGTATCTACCAGTTTCCACCACCTCAATCCATACTTGTCTGTACATAATTTTCCACTACTATAATGAATCGTCAGTGCTTCTTCTCCATTTGTGGGATAGATTCCAATTCTTCTCTATTCAACAAGAAGACTGTTCAACAATTTACTCTAACTTGGACTTCCCTGGTGGCACAGCAGATAGAATCCACCTGCCAATGCAGGGGACATGAGTTTGAGTCCTGGTCCAGGAAGATCTCACATGCTGTGGAGCAACTAAGCCCTAGTACCGTAACTACTGAGTCCATGTGCTGCAACTTCTGAAGCCTGCACCTAAAGTCTGAGCACCACAATTAGAGTAGGCCCCACTCACAAGAGAAAGCCCACACAAAGCAACCAAGACCCAGTGCAGTCATAAATAAACAAATAAAACTATTTTCAAAAGTTCACAACTTTTCTGGTATCACCAATTGTACCATCAACACGGGTTATTTCTCCTTTCTAAAAACAAATACTCAACTCCACTTAATCCCTCAATTTCTACCCTACTGTCTCTGCCCTCTTTACAAGTATGTAAATCCCCCTAGAGAATTCGCTACACCACCTGTGTCTAAATCCTCCTCTCTCTTTCTCTCTTTAGCTCACACCAGTAAGGCTTCTTGTCCATACTGTTACTCTAAGACTGCTCCTACCAAGGGTCCAGTAGTGTCCACACTGACCAATGATTCAGTGGTTATAGTTCTCAATTTGTACTTGATCAATCAAAAATGCAACACAAATAATCACTCCTTCCTCCTCAAATGTTTTTCCCCCTTTGATTCCAAAACACAACATTCTATTGGCTTCCCTCCTTTCTCAATCAGTCTTCCTTTTTAGACTACTACACTACACATCAGTTCCTTCTCATACCTACGTCTCATGTTTAGTTCTTCTTTGTATTATGATACTTTTCAAATGGAAAAATGAAAAGCGTATGGGGGAAGGGATAGTTAGGGAGTCTGGGATGGACATGTACACACTGCTATATATAAAATGGATAACCAACAAGGACCTACATATAGCAGACAGATGGGACGGGAGTTAGGGGGAGAGTGAATACATGTATATGTATGGTTGAGACACTTCATTATCCACCTGAATCTATTACAGCACTGTTTGTTAATTGGCTATACCCCAATACAAAATAAAATGTTTTTAAAAAATTAAAAAAAAAAAACACACAGAAACAGCAAAATTCTGTAAAGCAATTATCCTTCAATAAAAAATAAATTTTTTAAAAATGAAAAAAACATAAAACTCAAAAGCAATTCAACAGTTGTTAATACTCTGCCACATTGCTTATGTGTACCCCTATACATGTATATTTTGAACTAAACCATTTATGAAGCTCTAGCAGAGAGAAACTTCATTTCTTAATCCTTTGGCATATACCTAAGAATAAGGCCATTCTCTTTTGTAACATGACAGCATTAAGACATTAATGTAACTGAAATGCCTTTTAAAATTTCACCACCCCAATCAGACTGCAATCAAGCTTCATCCATTGTATTTGATTGTTCCATCTCTTTAATCTGGAAACATTCCCTCCACTTTTTTAAAACTTCGACTTTCTGAGAAATTAGGCCAGTTGTTTCACAGAATATCTACCTTCTAAATTGTCTCTCTTCATTGTATCGCTTAAAACATTCATGTATCTTCTTAACCGTATATACCTAAGACATCGAGTATCTAACGGTTTATTGATCTTTGGACCTTTTTTCTCTTCTATTTATAGTCCCTTGGTTTTCTCAAAGTTTTCTAGCTTTTAAATCCCACCTACCAGATGAAAACCCCCTAAAACTGTGACCTCTCTCCCGCACTCTAGACTTACATATCAACCCTCTATTTAAAATCTCTACTTGAATATTTTCTGGGTATCTCAGCCTTAAAACATTAAAAATCAGTAATGTTTCTCCCTTCCTTTTTGCATTGCACCTAGGGGCACCTTCATACTTTCGGTTGCTTAGGTCTCAAACTTTTAAGTCATTCTTGGCTCTTCTCTTTCTCTTATGTCACATTAATCTGGTGCAAATTAAAATGTAAGCAAAATCTGACCACTTTTCATCCACTTACGCTGCAACCACTTTTATCTAACTAAGTCACGTGGTTTGATTACCACAATACCTTCCTAAATAGTCTCCTTGCTTCTGCCTCTGGCTCCCTCTTCAGTTTACTTTCATCAAGCAACATGTTACAAACTAAATCAGACACATAATTTCTCTACTGAAACTCCTTCAGTGATTTCCTACTTTGAGAGAAAAACTCAAATTTACCAAAATTCATTACTAGACCCTACATGATATGGACATCCTTAACTCTCTGACACCCTTAACTCTGACATCCTTAACTTCTACACTCTGTTCCAGTCACACTGGTATCTTGCTGTTCCTTGAACACGGGCAAACCTTCACCTCAGGGTCTCTGCAGTTGCTCTTCCTTCTGTCTTCTCCCATGTAGACACGTAACTCACAACTTCCTCTCCACTGGGTCTTTTTTTCAAAGGTCACCTTTTTGGTAAAAATATTCTCTCTCTATGCTAGGTATTAAATGGCAATACAGGTATTAAAACTGCAACAACTACACACATCAGAATCTATTTTGCTTTTTAAAAAAATATTTTCTCCACTTACACCATCTAACATAATATACAGTTTATTTATTGTCTGTCTCTCCATGACTCTCTCATCATAAACTCCATGAAGACAGTTTTAACTGCCATATCCCCAGTGAATAGAAAGTAGCCTGGTGTACAGCAGGCACTCAGTGATTTACTGATTAAATAAAATAAGAAGTAAGTAAGAAAGGAGATAGAAATTAATAAGAAAGGAGATAGAAAAATTGGACCTTTGTATTTCCTTTTTTTAAAAAAAAATGTATTTAAGTATATAAGTATGTACTTTTAATTCAACAGACAAACTAGCAGTAATGACGTGTGATTAGGTATCAAGAAAATAAAGGCGATTATAAAATAGATACCTTTTAAGGTTCCTAGAATCTCCAGTGTCTATGAGTCTATAAGATATTTAAAACCTGAATTTTTTTTTTCCTAAAATATGAAATGATTAAACTGACTGTATATTTTTCCAGATTCCCTGAGCCATCTGACCCCCTTTCTCCTATATTGTCAGTTCCCTGCTTCTGGGTACATTTCTAGAAACTTGGCTTCATTTTTGTAATTTTCAGCAGCAAGGTATAAGGATCAAGCTGTGAGTGAAGTAGGTAAGAAAATCTAGCAATTTTTAAACGGCTGTATAAAAATCTCTGCCACATTTATGCCATGTACTCTAGCATCCTTTCACAGGCACTTAATTCTTTGTCTTTCAGTAAAGGGCATTTTTTAACTGAGTATCTCAAACTTCAGAAGAAATCCTTATAAACCCTTCTAATGGCTGCCAGAATTCCTAGAACAGGCACCTAGTTCATTACCACGGCCACACTCTTGGCTATGCTCCCTATCCTCACATTTCTGGAAACATCCGGTATGAAACAACAATGCACGACCTGATACAACAGGAGATGGACTTGTGACCTGAGTCATGCATCGATAACAAGTGCATCTAAAAGCTGAGACCCTCTCTCCAAGCACCAGCATGCTAGTGCCGTGGCACACCACACAGCAAGCTCAAAGTGCACTAACACACAAATCTGAATGGCTATCATTTTGTTCCAGTCATTTCACTTGAAAAGCAGGTGATTTTCAAGGCACAGATGCTCTAATCCTAAACGCAACATGGCAGAAAAATACCTTTCGTCTATGAATCCCTTCCCTCTCTATAAACTTTCCCTAATATCTAATTGACATGATACCACAGATATGCTGATGACACCATAGATATGCTGATGCAGTCTAACAATTAAGCATGTGGCTTTGGAGTCACTGGAATCTGAGTCTTGGTTCTCTGGTTATCTAACCGTTATCATCAGAGGACAAAGTCCACAAATTCCCAAAGCTTGAAAAGGAGTTATTGTGAGGATTAAATGAGATAATACATGGGAATCACTCAGCATACTGCAAGGCACTAGGTTAACATTCATGAAACATTAGCTATTATCATTGCAACATCTTAAAAAAGTCTTAACTCCAGAATGATCTTCTCTTATGTCCCATATAGACTTAAATCTTTCCTCTATATAAACAAAGGCTCCTCTTTCCTTTCTTTATGCTTTTGCTGCCTAGACTTATATTCAGGTCCTAATCACTTTTAACCTGGGTTATTAAAACTTCACTCTTATTGAACTACTTTCCTTTAGCCTTTTCTTACTCCTTTTGTTAACTTAATTCAGTAACTTTCAAGTCAGCCTAAGGATCTCTGACTTACATTCATGATCTTTATCCTTCAAAATGATTCTATAACAAGTATTCTCCAAGCACCAATTATCTGGCATTGGGCAAGGTAATGGAGACACAAACAAACAAAACAGATAGAAGTTTGTCTGAAGGAATTTAAAGAATATGTCTTCAGGCCCCATGTTCCATCTTATGAGTCAGGTTTCTTCAAAACTACTGTATGACAGCAGATAGTATCAACATTTCAGTAAAGTATCACAGTTAAGAGAGCGAATTTCACATTCAAAATTATCTGAAATAGTCCCCTTACTACCTATGAGATTTTCTACCAGTTTCCTTACCTCTCTGTATGTCCCACTGGTGAAACAGGCATAAAATAACACCAACTCATGTAAACTCAATGAGATAATGTGTATGATTTCCTTTGAACAGTTTTTCCCACCAAGTAATAGCAATTTATTACCCTATTATTGTTCCCTTCTCCAAACCTTTCCAAAACAGTATCCTAAGGTTATTGTACTCTCCCCCTCTAATGTTTTAACCACTCCTAAATTCTCTCATTCCCTCCTTCAGGCTTTCCCAAACTGATCAGAAGAGTTACACACAATTCCTAATTCCACTCTATCTGGACTAAGAACTCCCATTAAGAACTTCCAGTTATGGCCAGCCTGATCATACATTTTACTATTTCATGTCTACATATCACTCTCACCAAAAGAGAAAAAAGTGAGAAGTATTCTTTGATGTATATACCATACAAACACAACTATTTATCCAGATATCTAGTATTAACTACATCTTTTTCCAAGTTTGTTTTAGCTTTTTTCTTAATCACAAATTTTAAGTTCCTATAAAATATATATTCCAAATTATATAGCATCTGCAAGGAGATCCAACCAGTCCATCCTAAAGGAGATCAGTCCTGTGTGTTCACTGGAGGGACTGATGTTGAAGATGAAACTCCAATACTTTGGCCACCTGATGCAGAGAGCTGACTCATTTGAAAAGACCCTGATGCTGGGAAAGACTGAGGGCAGGAAGAGGATGAGATGGCTGGATAGCATCACCAACTCAATGGACATGTGTTTGGGTGGACTCCGGAAGTTGGTGATGGACAGTGAGGCTTGGCGTACCGCAGTTTATGGGGTTGCAAAGAGTTGGACACGACTGAGCGACTGAACTGAACTGACACAGGACCAACACATTTATTCAGGTCTTACTATGTAAAGAGACAGCTAAATATAAAAGGGGATCACTACCTAAATCAATCAGTCGTGTCTGACTCTTTGTGACACCATGGACTGTAGTCCACCAGGCTCCTCCATCCATGGGATTCTCCAGGCAAGAGTACTGGAGTGGGTTGCCATTTCCTTCTCCAGGGAATAGCAGGCTTACTAAACTATAATTTTTTTTATTAGCTTGAAACAGGATTATCATTAGGTGTTACATTTTATAAACTATGCATTTCTGAACTAGTTTATAACAATGAAATTTATAAATACAGTTTCTGACCCAATTTGTAGCATTCACTTATAAAACAAATATACACAATTTGAAGTTTCACTTACTCAAATTCTGTAGCATAATACTTAAGAAAGCCCAGTAAGAGGTCCCCAAGGTTTGAGTCATTCTTTGAGAGGTAAGGAGGAACATTACATGGCGCTTGATGTACAAGGTGCAACTGTATAGAAGGACTAAAAGATTCCTATCAAAAAGAAAAAGGAAAAATGTGTGAGGTCATTTAAAAACACACCCCCCAAAAAACCTTATAAATCCCAATATAAAGCGTCTGGAGAAAAGAGAATTTTCTTTATGTCGGCAATTTGGAAATTTGAAGAGTTTCTCCCAGTAAAGACTTCAATAGTGTATGGACTAAGCCAGAAAGAACCTGAAAAACGAAGATATGCTAATCCTCAACTGAGGTATATCACTCACTTAACCAAATGAATTCTCATGGTAGCAAAAGATTTTTTAATTCATAAATAAAACCTTACAGTACATACCAAGATTCCATCCAATAAATATAGATTTCTTTATAAATATATCTCAAGCTAAGAGCTTCTTCTAACTGCCACTTAAAATTTCTCACAAAGGTCATAAAAGTTTAAGATATAAATAGTACTGACACTGATTTTAAAGATTTTTTACAATTTTATTTCATTTTTGTATGTTGCATTTTAGATGGAATAGAAATAATGTTCAACATGAAATGAACTTGAAAAATAAATCAGCCATCAATATTGAGCTATCCCCTTTCAGTACAATATTCATAAAGAAGGAGAGCCTGTGCTTGCGTTCCAGGCCCAAAGAAGTCGCCTGTTAGGAAGAGCACCAAGGAGCACTTACAGATGCCATTCACTTTTGTATCTGATCTTTCCCTTATCAGCAGTAAGTTATGGCTCTAAAATAAACTGAATTACAGAATTTCTCAAGTAACATATCCATTATGTTAGAAAATACTTTTTCAGGTAATTTTCACAGCGCCCTCAAAAAAGGTTTTCTATATTCTCCTTTGCCACCCGGTAGAAACAGATTTAAAAACAAAACAACTAAACAAAAAGACAAACCAGACATCAGAATGACAACTATACTTAAGGTTCTCAACTACCCAACAGACCAAACTTGGGTTTACGGATATTAATTCAATTAGTAAAATCTGAATAACCCCAGTAACACCGAGAAATAGCGTAGTGCACCTACTTAATGGTAGTCTCAAAGTACATCAGTAAAAACAAGGGGCAAGAAAATAAAAATATCTCCTCCTCCTGCCCCATTACCATAATTCTATCAATAATTTTAACTATCAAGAAGGGATTATCTTTCTGCCAGAAGAAAAATCCTGCTCCAACCACAATTCACAAAGATGGCATTCCTAAAGGTGGGACTTGCCTCACACGTCTAGTAGAGTTACTATTACAGTCTATGACCCAAGGAGAAAGACTAGGGGGAGCAGGCAACAAGCACTGACTTGCAGCAGCAGCAGGAAGAGCAGGCTCTGCCGTGTCTTACTCTTACTTCTTCTCTTACGTGTTAAGCATAAAATTGGGCTTGGGACTTTATTTAAAAGTGTAAAATTTAAATAATATTCTCCAGCAAATTAAACAAAAAGGTATAAGTTCAAATGACAGGAAAAGGAAAAGTGGGTCGCTGTTTAACAATTTCTGCTCTGAAAGCTTATTATTTTGATTTTTAGCACTTAGCACAATAAACATTCAATTTACAAAATGATGCTGAAACAGAGCAGCCATTTTCTTACCTGAAGTTTAAAACTCTGAACCTCCTTTAAAATTTCTATTTTTTTTCAGTAATTTAAAGAAATACATCAGTAACTGTGAGATTAAAACTACAGAGTTGTAAGACCTATTGTATTAAATGCTGAGAGACCCTGGTCAGTGTTCTCTTAGCGCCACTGCTCTTTTTCAAGATCATATATAAAAAGGGTCATATCATACTTACTGAGGGAGAACTAAAGGAGAAACACAAACAAACAAACAAACAAACAGGCTCCAATTAAAAGCAGCTACAAGTAAAAAGGAATTCTATTTAACCTTAAGTAATCCCCATTTTTGGTAATCATTTATATTACAGAAAGATTTTCTGCTTTAAGAAAAATTTCATCCAAGTTATTTCTTTAAAAGGAGCTCCCCAATTGCATTTATGTATTGAAACAGAGTATGTTACTTCAGCTAGGATGAAGGTAGGCAGAGTTTAAACTAACACATTAGAAAGCACAGAAAGAGTAACCCAAAAGCCAAAGAAATAAAAGCAGCCTTTAAAACTACAATCTAAATCCATAGAAAAACAATTTAACCCATACAATATAACACCTGTTTCTTATAGTGTTTTTTCCCTTTGGATTATCAATATTTCTTGATTTAATTTTTTAACACAGAAAATATATTTATTATTTTTTAAGGTTCTGTCTTATTTTGGGCTTCTGATACCCAAATATGCAATGACTTAATTCCTTAAAACATTTTCCAAATGATATTTAAATGCTGAAGATAGGTATCTTCCATTTCTCTTCTCAATACCGAATTAAGAAAAATTTAAATAAGTAATCCCTTGAAAAATATCTGAAAAGTCTGTTTCTGTCCATACAACTGCCTAACAAAAACACCTTTTGCCAGACTCCATCACTTTTTGAGGCTTTGTCATAATCTTCAAAGTCCAAAATGTGGGCAATTAAGCACTTTCTGGACTACACTAAACCGGGTTAACTTGTTTACTTTGTAACGGCTCTTTAAAGAAAGGTATAGCTTAAATGAAAGATGACTGTTTTCCATCTCTAGCCAAAGAAATATAAGCTGCACAATTTTCTAAGAATATGAATTATTAAAGCCTAGAAAGAAATGTTGAGGAAGATCTCAAAGAAAAGGGTAACTGATACAGAGCATTTAAGTGGAGTTACACGTGAATAGAAAAAGAACTAAATGATACACTGAAGCTCTACCAAGATTTAACTACACACAGATTATCACTAATCTAGTGATGTATATTAAAGACTGATAATTAAATTGCCTTTAAACTTTATCTCATATGAGATCTTCCAACTTTTGAAAGGAGTTAAAGTATTTAACACAAAATAGAAGTACTATTATGAAGTGGTGAAGAGCGTGAGTTCTGGAGTCAGGCCTACGTATGAAACCTTGTTGTTCCATTAGCTACATGAACTTAACCAGATACCAAGCTTTCCGAAGGTTAAGCTCCTTCATCCATAATACAAGGAAAATAGCATTCACAGGGCTGTTATACAAATTATATGATACAATGTATATGGAAAAAAAAGTAATAATAGTATTACCTACTTATTAATTACTCAGGATATGCCAGGCATCATCATTATTTTAACTGCACATCTACAATAACACACTATGGTTATCTCTGGCAACTTTCAATATATCTGTCTCTTATACACATCTAGATGTGTATAAGAGACAGGTGCTATATATTGTGATATAGTTTTCAAAGATAAAGATGTCTGTTTTATCCTTTTCTTTCATAATTGAATATCACAACTGAATTGAAATATTATACTAACTTTTTAATTAATATTTTCTAAATTTTGAAAAAAACATGAAAATGACAAAAAATAATATATTGAACAATGAGTTTTTAATCCTATTTTAATTATATCAGAGAAGCTCAAAATTTAAAACGTTCTTCCCCTGTAAAGTAATAGGAAAGTTTCTCTGTCACTATAAAGTTTTTTTAATTATTCTCAAACTACAAGCTGAAATTTTGTTGTATCAGCCTTTCTTAAAGGAAGGTATACAAATACATCTGTATAGGAACAATTTGACAATGAATAAATAAAATGTTGTAAGCAACACAAATTGACTACTATTATCATTCTGCCTTTCCCCAGGCAGCACAGTATAAAGGAAAAAACACCAGTTCTTGCATTCCTAATTTGTGACTAAACAGCTTAGATCAATCGTGCAACCTTTCTAAGGAGAATATATTTGCTTAGGACTGAAGATATTGTATATAAAGGTTGTATGTTCTCATATAAATAAGTGAAAGTTAAAGTCATTCAGTCGTGTCTGATTCTTTGTGACCCCATAGACTATACTGCATGCAATTCTCCAGGTCAGAATTCTGGAGTGGGTAGCCTTTCCCTTCTCCAGAGGATCTTCCCAACCCAGGGATTGAACCCAGGTCACTCACATTACAGGCAGATTCTTTACCAGCTGAGCTACGAGGGAAGACCTCTGATATAAAATAGATAATAAATAAATGATAGTTACTACTAGTAATAAGAAACAAGCTAATTTAATTGCTCCATCAGATGGACCAAAAAAAAAACATGCTCCACTGACTGGCTACAGGCTTCATACAATACAAAGAAACCTGCAGAAGAGTGGGTTTTAAGTCCTTATCCATGTAAGTATCAATCTTATAGTAAAGGTAATGTGGTATTTAAGATATTTAGGACAATGTAACCACACATGAAAGCAAGTTAAGATATTTTTAAGTCTAGCAGGGCTTGCAATTAACACCTTTCAAAGCCTTGGAGCTGGGCTAGTACTAAATCTATTTCTGGTTACAGGTGTAGAAATAAGATTATTAGCGAAACAGGGTGGAGAATATAGGTTTAGAGGTAGTGCATGTGAACAGAAATCAGGACCCAATGATGGAAGAAAGCTAGGTGACTGGAAAAATGAAACACAGAAATAAAAATGAGGCTCTTTAAACTAGAATATACTAGTAAGAATTTGAGTATCTTATCATAAAAGTAATGCTTCTGTTTCTCAGCATAATGCTATTAAACTGAAACTTAATCAGCATTTATATTAGTGAAAAGAGTTCCACATAGTACGCATTTTAAGTAAGATTTCCATAGAAGCATCTTTCAAAACACAGTAATAGATTCTTCAAAGGATAAGTTAAAACTATTAAATCCTGTGTATGTTAAACAATATATGCAGCTCTTGCTACACTGAAACCTAGGTGTTTAAAGAATAATAAAGTTGGGACAATAAATGAAATAGTAAACACCCAGTCATTATCTTTGACTTTTCACTATGAACTAAAAACTTAATACTTTATAGAGGGAAGAAAATGTTCAAGAATAGGTCCAAAGTTCACATTACTTACATTTCTACACTTTCTGAAGTCTTATCAACTACTTTAAAAAAAGCATAAATACTGATACCCAGCTATACTACACATTCATTATAATAGTTCTTCATAGCAGAAATTTATTTTTAAAAGGAGGAAGATGAGACAGATTCCAGAAGGTTCTTCTTGCTAAATGGTCTCTTCTCATAGACGACCCCCCATGAACTGAGAGGCCCCCACTGCAGCAAGACTCTATTTACAGTGAACCCATATTATTCAGCGCCTCACATGTGAGCATTACAAGAATAATTGATGTTCAAAAACAAGAACACCACTTCTCAATCATCAAAGATTGTTACATTTAATTTAGATTCTATGTCAATATATTTATTATATTTTCTCATACATATAAAATATGTTCTTTGAAAAACTTTGATCACTCAACAGGGATGTTATGTTTCCTATACAACATGACTAGTAAGTTTAGAAAACTCTTCTTAAAAGTTTATGAATTAACAGCTAAAAAATGTGGTTTTAAAAGGCTGGTTAAACATTCTACGCAAGCAGCTTAAATATTATTTCCAAAAAACCCAGGAACAAGAATGACTATGGAGGAAAACAGAAACGGTAAGACATATAAATAAACAGTGAAATCTGGAAAAAAAAAAAAAGAACATTAAAACTACAAAAGAAAAAAAATCATATAGATTATTAATATGTACGTTACCTAGGTTTCTCTAAACTCAAACTGAGTATATATTAAACCTTTTCTAGTAGGCACACTTCATTTCTTGAGGGTTTCTAATTAACTTCACCAGGATTCTTAATAATGTACACACAAGGACAGTGTACATGTTACCTCTTAGAATGTTACTTGATAAGAGCAAACGAAACATTAAAAGGTTATCCAATTGTTCAACTTCTTAGCGCACATGGAATTCTATCATCTCAACTTGCTTTGTTCATAGCAATAGTTCCTAAGGCTCACCTGACTTCACATTCCAGGATGTCTGGCTCTAGGTGAAATTTTTTCCCCTGATTTCAAATTACACGAATGTTAGGCTGTAAAACTTCTGAGCTACTAAAGAAATGTTCTAAAATTATACTTTACAGTAACATGAGAAAAACTGGTCTGAGTTCAAATGTGCCTTCACCAACTAAGTATATTTATTTCCCATTAATGATAATCATGAGTGTTATACAAAAAGTTCCATCATTAACATAAAGGACAAGACTGTCTGCTAATAATCAAATGAAACAGCAGAGACTTCCAAAAAATTATATGAAACATTTTTAACATTCTAGTGGTCAATGTTTACCTCAGCCTACGTAGAAAATATTATCATAACTTAGAAGGTAACTATTACTACTTTTATATTCAGAATAATATTACACATAATAGTTCCACATATACTTGCCATAACAGGTATTATAATAATTTATAAGAAACACTTACTGGGTAAATTTTTTGGATGGATGGAAGGATGGGTTCAGGTAAGGCTATAAAAAGAAAAAGTTTAAAGCTGCTGTGATTCATGTAATTCATTTTACAAAGCAATAATTTGTCAGCTACCCCTAGGTATAAGACTATATGGGTTTATGTTAAAATTCAACAGTTGTCACACATATTGTGAAATTAATTCTGATCTCTAAAAATTAAAATTCAAAATATATCAAAGTTGACATTTTAAGGTCTATTAATAAGTTATGTATGCTTCTGTGTAAAACAATGTTCCTTACATGGTTTTAGATCTGGTCCAACATTAGACACACACACAAAATAAGCAAGACAAGGATTGTGCTACAGATATTAAACAGACATTGTTAAGATGGTTGTAACTATCAAACAAAATTTTGAAAGTACAGTCCAATGGCACTACATCATAAGAATAATAGTTCTATCATAATTATTTATTATTTAATTTCTTCTAACAATAATATCAAAATTGAGATCGTTTTAGAAAATTGATCTACTGAGGAAAAAACAACTGAAAAAAAAATCTTCAACTTCATTTATATATTTTAAAAAAGAAAACCTCAGCAAAGTTTCAAAATCTAAATCAGGAGATCTGTACCAATCCACTATAAAATAAAATTTTATACAAAAGAATCACTATCTTCATATGTCACTGTATTTTTTAACTGCCATTCTTCACCCTTCAATAGCTTTCCCCAAATCCAACTTCATTAAATGCATTAACTGTAATTTCACATCATTATAATGGAATAACACGAAAGGCAAAGTGGTTAATACTTACAATATAAGAAATAACTATAAAATACAGTGTCTGGAATATGGTAAGATACAAATAATACATTTGTAAGATTTCTTTAAGATTAAAAACCAATATAATACTTCATAGTAAACTATGTGCTTAAGAATTATACATATATTATATATACAGCTGACCCTTGAAGAATTCAGGGGTTAGGGATGCCAATCCCTATACAGTTGAAAATCTGCATACAAATTTATAGTTGGCTCTCCATATCCGAGGTTTTAAATCTACAGATTCAACCAACTATAGATCATGTAATAAATACTGCACCCTCTCTCTATATATATATATAAATCTGTAAGTAGACCTGCACCATTCAAACCTATGCTGTTCAAGGGTCAACAGTAATATTAAATAAATTCAGTAACAAAGAATCATTAATTCACTTTTAACCTGCTGTTTAGCAAAAATCTTTAAAGAAGTACTGGAATACATTAATGAACACAAAATCAACCATTATGATCAATTTACATGGTCTCCAACTATGATTATAAATGTATCAATTTTTACCACATAGTACAAAGTAGGATGCTTTAAATATCTTTTCTGTATCACACTTCACTCCCAAGTTGAAAATTAGAACAAAATAATAAATAATATAAAATTAGAATAAATTTCCATGATAGTATGGAACGTTCATAATATATGACTAAGAATATTAGGGGAAAAAAAACTCACTCATTACTTACCAGAATCACCCTCAGGAAGTAAGGCTACATATTTTCTTTCCCTAAAGGCATTCAAATGCTCAAATTCTAGAAGATCCTACAAATAAACTCAAGCCCCAGTCATTTAATCTTAAAAGTCTCTGTATTTGTCTAACACTTTAATAGCATTTTAATAATTTTCATTATAACACAGACATCAAATTGAAAATTCTTACTAGAAATTAAGTTTTAAATTCTATACCCAATGAACACTCCCAGTAAAATAAAAGACTATAGAAAATTTAAAAAATATATTATCTCATTCTAGTGACAGAATAATAACTAGAATTCTAAGAGAGAAAAATAAACACAAACCACTGGAATAGGATCTTTCAATAGATAAAGAGTCTTTAGAACTAAGCAATGTGGAAGTTTTTGAGGGCAGGGTTATCGTTCAATAAATCCTTGCCTTAAAGATATAAAAATACTAGTCATTAGAGAAGCAATTAATGTACTCTGGCAATTATTTATCAATGCTATCCTGATAGCAACCTCAAAACATTTAGTAGTTTTTCCAAAAATTTTATTCCAAAGCAATATAGATTCTGGAAGAATCTCTGTAACTTCTATTATGACATCTATTTTGAAGTCATAATATTTTGCTCTCTCAAAAGCAAAATAAGACAAGTTTATTATTAAAAGATATGATCAACCTTGAACAGAATTAATCTACACAATTTTACTTTGCCTGTATTTCGAATGAGAGCTTTTTTGTCAGGCCTTCACTAATTTATACACATTCACGTTCCATGCAAATTCATCAAAGATTACACTAATTAAAAGAAAAAAAGCAGATCCTCAACAACACTAAACAACCACTAATTTTGAAAATGCAAGAACAATTTAAAAATGCCTAAAGATAGATCTATACCTGGTAACATGGTAAACAGTCCACGACTATTCATTCACTCATATTATTGTTTCTAACCAACTGCCACTTTTGTCTTTACTATTAACTCTTAATCTTAGATTGCTAGTAAACTCTCTTCTCAATGAGTTTTCCCTTCATGCTTACATGAATCACATTTTCAAGCATACGTAGTTTGTAACGGGGCTTCCCAGGTGGTTCAGGCAATAAAGAATCTGCCTGCAATGCAGGAGATCCAGATTCTATCCCTGGTTTGGGAAGATCCCCTAGAGTAGGAAATGGCTACCCACTCCAGTATTCTTGCTGGAAAATTTCACGGACAGAGGAGCTTCGCATGCTACAGTCCTGATTGTTGAAATTTGTGCTAGAAAATGCATTACTTAACCTTTTTCAACCTTTCTACATAGAGAGGACCCATTTCCTTTCCCTGTTCATGGCAGAAAAGACATTAAAGCATTTAAAGTTAAATGAAACTTAAGGGTCATCTATTAGTGTTACGGATGAATATTAAGGCCAGCGAGGTAGAATTACTTGGCCAAAATCACAAAAATTAGTTAACTGTGGCAGAGCTGCTCAATACACCTGAAGACTCTTGCATGACAAGAAAAGCAATTACTTATTTCAATCTCTCTAATTTCTTCTAGGGAGGAATGGGTTAAATCTGCCAAAGTACAGAATTACACAGTATGTCTGGGTAGCTGATGTCTTTTAACAAATATCTAGAAATGGCTGATTAGAGTGCCATAAATTACTAATCACCTTAGTAAATAAGACCACTTTGTCAAGAATTTATTTAACAAAATCTAAACCAAATTTTAACATGATTTTATTACATTGGTAAAATACTAACATTTGAATTTGTCTCTTTTTTTGGCCAAGTTGCACAGCATGAAGGATCTTAGTTTCCCAGTCAGTTATGGAACCCAGGTCCTCTGTAGCAGAAGTGTGGAGTCTTAACCACTGGACCACCAGGGAAGTCCCACTAATATTTGAATTATTGCTTACAAAACCACCATGGGGCCTCTGTGATTAAAGTACATTTCCTAAAAAAGCAATCAACTTAAAATTTCTAATGTAACCCAGAAGAATGGAGGGATAGGGCACATATTGTGAATGTTAGTGCATGTTATATGTTTTAGTCAAATCTAATGTTTAAATCACAACTAAAACTAAAAAATGAATAGACACTAGGTGGTAACACGTAAGTGTTAATCATATTATTCTTCATATATTTTATAAAATAATTA
>SJYC01132898.1:0-18907 GCA_006408675.1 Madoqua kirkii
TTAACAGCTATATGTCATTTTTTCCTTTAGTGTAAATGTACAAAAAATAATCTGCAAGGAAATATAAACAGAATTTTAACTTTCTGTAACATGTTTTATTTCCCTATCTAGATTGTGAGTTGCTTAAAAATAACTTTCAAATCCATGGTGTTTCATTATAAGTTGTGACAAACATGATTCAGACATGTGAACAGAATGGAGGATTGAAGGTCTGTCTAATCAAAGCTATGGTTTTTCCAGTAGTCATGTATGGATGTGGGAGTCGGACTATAAAGAAAGCTGGGGAACTGTGGTGTTGGAGAAGACTCTTTTGAGAGTCCCTTGGACTGCAAGGAGATCCAACCAGTCCACCCTAAAGGAGATTAGTCCTGGGTGTTCATTGGAAGGACTGATGTTGAAGCTGAAACTCCACTACTTTAGCCACATGATGAGAAGAGCTGACTCACTGGAAAAGACCCTGATGCTGGGAAAGACTGAGGGCAGGAGGAGAAGGGGACGACAGAGGATGAGATGGTTGGATGGCTCACCAACTCAGTGGACATGGGTTTGAGTGGACTCCAGGAGTTGGTGATGGACAGGGAGGCCTGGCATGCTGCAGTCCATGGGGTCTCAAAGAGTCAGACACAACTGAGCGACTAAACTAAAGTATAATCTAACTGTATGAGAGAAAGTTTTAATTAAAACTCTAGTATTCTTCATTATTTTTTATTATTTCTGAGGCTTTTCTTTTTTCAGTTTTCCTGTATATGATTTCAAAGCCTAGAAAGTATCAGGAGTTTCTTTCCTGGAATAAATCTCTTCCTGATTTGCAGTAACTAGAAGTCACTTTTGTTACTGGATTAACATGAACAATATTACCATTCAATGGAGGCTTTTTTATTTTTAAGAGGTAAAATACAAGACATATTAAAATTACACTGAAATTAATCTTCAGTAATTCAGAAGAGACTTCAGCATATTCAAGAGGCTGCTCAGGTTGAGTTTAATAAACAGCAATTTTTGTGGAACTAAGGATATACAAGAATATCAGTTAACAGGAAATTCAAATAAATGTAATAAAAAATAAAATTTGGTTGCTAAGTATGAAGAAACAAAGTCAAAATATCAGAGATAATTACTTTAAATCACAATAGTCTTATTTTACATTTCAGAGAAATCTCTCTTTTTCTAATTCCCAAAATAAGAACTCCAAATCCCATAGTACTTTCAAGGGAAAAATAATACAGATTAAATACAGAATCACTGAGAATTCAAATGGAAGGAAATAAATCAAGCAGATAAAAGACAAGCTCTTCCTCTTTGCTACATCCTGGTAACATACCCAACCCAATGGCATTTCAAAATAAAGATAGAGCTCTTTAAAAACACACAATGAAACTGCCTCACTTTAACAACTTAGAAATAATACTATAATTTGTTGTTTTTTGTACATGCCTTAAAAAAAATAGAAGCAGCAGCATTTCCTGACTTTCCTTGAATTACTATAAACAAAGAATTTAAAGAAGCAATTAAAACAAAGAAGGATTTTTTCCCTCAATGACTTTTATATGAAATTTCTTAAATGACTTAACATGAAAAACACACTTAGAATAAATGTTTCATTACTTACTGGTTCCTCTTTAACAACTAGACATAAGTCACCATCACTGTTCCGAGTACCAAATCCATTTAAAGAAGACCCAACTAAAAACAGTCTGCTTTCTAGAGAAATAGAAGAGAATTGTAAGGTTTTACTTAAAATTAAAATAGGGAATGCATGTAATTAAAAAGCATGCAAAATACCGAAACATACGTGGAAATAACAGTTGAATTTCTCTCTGCAGCTCTGTTCGACAGAGTTCTTTCTTCTTTAAATCACTTACTTGCTGCTGACATGCTTCAAATAACTCCAGTATCTGCTGACTCAACTTGAATGCACCACAAAAAAAGTAAAAATTTCATTCAGAAAGGTAAAAGTTACCAGCATATTGAGAAGTATAAAATTACTGACAGTATTTTTAAAATAAATATATATTATCTCCTTAACACTTTCTAATACAAAACGACGACTATTCAATTAATAATAATTACTTAGAATCTGAAATAGTTAACAATGTTTACATAGTAAACTAGCATTGACAAGTCACAGATAAAATAAATACATATTATCTCCATGACACTTTCTAATACAAAACTACCACTATTCGAGTAATAATACTTAGTATCTGAAATAGTTTACAATTTTTACAAAGTATCACTGACACATCACAGAGAATTCATAATGAGTATAACTCATAGGTCCTCATACTATAAACTTCAGTTACTGACTATTTTTATATGGGACATGAACTAAGAATGGTTTTTAAATTTTTTAAAAGGGTTATAAAAACAAAACAAAACAAAACAAAAATATGCAACAGAAACAAAGTCTACAATAATCTACTTTCTGGCCCTTTAAAGAAGGTTACCCAACCCTGGTATTCATACCATGAATACCAAATAAAACAGACTTCAGAAGAGAAGTCCCTGGTTGTCTATGCTCATGCCAACCACCCTCTTTCCTATTCTTATAGCACTGCCCTGAGCCCTGCTTTCTTGTGGCCATCTACGGACAGATCTCCCTCTTTATCTCCCTTTCCAGTTCATACTTTTCCCTCCAGATGACCTCTTGCCAGCATCATAGGTGACTTCCTTACCTACAGTGGGCTAAGTATCATGACATACTCCCATCATTTCAACATCTTTTATCCAATATTTTTCATCAATGTTACACAGACATAACATGATTATTATAATAAAACAGAACTTCTCTAGCTTTGAAATTTTAAATTCCAGTACACAAAATAGGTTTCAATCTCCTGTCCAATTCTCACATCTTGAGAACCACACAACACTGGATTCTCTTGGATCCTCTCTTTCTCCCAACCCAACAGCACCTGAAATAGCATGATCTCCTTCCCTACCCAGTCTATACTCCCCAATGCACCCCCTGAACCATTCTCTTTTATCATACTTTAACATTATACCCCTGCTCCAACAAAATCCTAATTTTAGGTTCACTATAAACAACCACCTTCTCTGCTCTTTTTTGTGAGTTCCTAATTGGAAAAAAACTTTTAAATCACAAAATTGGTAGTTGCAAATTTACAAGTTAAAAATTAACCTAAGATTAAACCCACAGCATCTCTCAGCAATTACTTCAATGTCTCTGGTTAGATACTGCTTCCATTTTTCACCAGCAGCATTCCAAAATGTTTATACCTTTCCTCAAGTTTCCTATGCTTAACTCACTTTCTTCAGCAGATAATTTCACATTAAAGTTTACTAAGAAAATTGAACAAACTAAATGTGACATTCCTCAGCTTCCAACTACAAACTTGCAAACTACTATCTGAATGAAACCTCATCTCCCTATCTCTCCTGTCAGATAAACTGTCCTGTTTCTTGGTCCAAAGCTAATCCCTCTATCAAAAATACTTCTGTATCCACCCCTTTTGGTCACCTCTGGGGCACAAATACTCCATCAATTTTTTGACCTATCTTTTGCATTTTCAACCTCTCCCTCTCCAGGACTTTCTCCAAGTCCATGACCAGGCACAAGTCTCACTCATCATTTAAAATACTTTATCATGTTTAGAACACTTATTTTAAGAAAGCAGAGGCAGTCAGGATAACCTGGCAATGAAAGAAACATAATTTTTTAATATCCTGAATAACCATCCCCTCAAAATGCTACAGACCCCAGTTTGATCCCTGGGTCATTAAGATCCCCTGCAGAAGGGAATGGCAAAGAGTCGGACACGACTGAGAGACTGACAAAAATAGACTAAGTAATTAGGAGAAAACAAACATGTCAAACCATCCGAAATAAAAATGGCCAAAAAATACAGCACAATTGCCTACATATTACTCATGAATTCTAAAATACTGCAAGTTAGGACCAAACACCAACAGCAGCAAGACGCACATGGTATCAGAAATGTAACAAGAAGAGGAGGGGGATTTGGGACAGCCCTGGAGCCAGAACAAACAAAAATCAAACTCCCGAGAAGTGCTACCTCCCACCCTTCCCTTAAATGGACAGTTCCAGTTCAGTGTAATAAAACAGCAACTGTAACTCGCAAGGGGGTTCACAGGCGACAATTTACAAGGCAAGAAGGCAAGAAAAATCACACAAACATCAGGAATCTCAAAACTAACTGAAACTCCTTTCTAAGACACAGCAACATACCAAGCAGAAACTGCCAGGAAGAGAAATCTAAACTAAGCAGTACAGAGTCACTGGGGTAAAGGAAAGGAAACTAGAACAAGAATGATTCTGCCCTCCAAAGGACATCTGACAATGCTGAGAAACAGTGGTTATCAGTCATCATACTTGGGGGAGTGGGCACCACAGGGTGAGCCAGAAGGCCACTGAATATCCTACAACGCCCAGGACAACTCCCTGCAGCAAAGATATCTGACCCAAAGTGCTAATACTGCAAAAAGTGAAAAACCCTCATCTAGATAAAGGCAGAGAAGGAAAGGAGGAAAGGTCTCAGAAGATATATTTTTGAACACTACATCACAGCAGAGGATTCCCCCCAGCCACAAACCTAGCAAAAAGCTAGCTTACCCAACCTTCATCTAAAAGTAGTATACTGTTGTTTACTCGCTAAGAGTTGTGTCCAACTCTTTGAGACCCCATGGACTAGAGCTCACCAGGCTCTTCTGTCCATGGGATTTCCCAGGCAAGCATACTGGAGTGGGTTGCCATTTCTTCTCCTGGGGATCTTCCTGACACAGGGATCGAACATACATCGCCTGTTTGGCAAGTGGATTCTTCACCACCAAGCCACATGGGCTTCCCTAAAGCCATCTTCCTTAAACACAAGTAACAGAAAAGAATTGGAATACCAAAAAGAGAGGTGCGAATGGGAGGACAGAAAAAATATTTGAAGAAATAATGCCTAAAAAGGATTCAATTTTCATACAAAGTTTTTGTAAGAAAAATGCGAAGAGTTAACATTCCTACAGATAATGAAGCTCATCAGAAAGACATGTTCACAAAACAAATGAATATTTTAATATAATATGCAGAACCAAGGTTTTCTCTCTCATTATTAATTTCCTAAAAGGATAACTGACCATAAAGCATACATAATTGAAAAAAATAATTGGAAGTTTACATTTTTAAACATTATCAAAAGCAGCAAAAACATGAAATACCTAGGAACATATTAAAGTATATAAAACCTATACTCTGAAAATTATAAATATTGAGAGAAATTAAAACATCTAAATAAATAGATTAAAAAGTTAGAGGATTTAACATACCTGACACTTCTAAACTTAACCATACAGCTACAGTAATCAAAACAGTATGGCACTGGGAAAAGGACAGATAAAAAAGATAAAAAAAAGAGAACGCTGAAATATTTATGAACTGCTATGATACCTGGAATTTGCTTCAAACTACTAAGGGAAGGAGGTATAGACAAAATAAGATTGGTCAAATGTTGGTAACTGTTCAAGCTTGGTCTTATGAGGATTTACAATACTACATTCTATTTTTTATATATTTGATACTCTCCATAATAAAAAGCTTTTTAAGGTATTCATATTTACAAATAGATTTTTAAAAGGTCTCCAGTTAAACTGGTTAATCTAAAATTTTTAATGGCACTTAAATAATTAAGTTTTATCTACCTAGAGCAGGGTTGGCAAACCTTGACCTGTAGGCCAAAACTGCCTCTAGTCTGTTCTATAGGACTAACCAACTAAAACTGATTCTTACATTTTTAAAGCCCTGCTTAAAAAAGAAAAGGAGACAGGGCCCACGTACTTTACATGTCTAGAATTTATTAACTGGCCCTTTATCAAAAAAGTTGTGTCAACTCCTTGATTTAGAGAATCAAGCAGATCAAAACTGCTGTAAGTCAGAACATATACTCTACATCTGTTGAATAACAAAGAGAAACTTTTCTTGGGAATTCCCTGGAGATTAAGTGGTTAAAACTTGGTGTTTTCACTGCATGGCTGGGCCCAGGGCTCAGCTCCATCCCTGGTCAGGGAACTAAGATTCTTCAAGCTGCGGAGCACAGCCAAAAAATAAAATTCTTTCACTGGAAAGACTATGTTCATGTAGAAACAATCACATACGAAAAAATTTATGATTAGGTAGAAAATATGATATTACACATATTTGCTCCTCTCCTTTTTCTACAGTTCTGGAAAGATTTCTTCTCTCTCAAGTACTATAATGGAGATCTAACAGATTTTTACACAAAAAAATTTTCCTTCCTGTCACATTATGGATTCATATTGTCAAATTATGTTACTGTATCTTAGAATAGATATGTAGAGTCCAGATGAGAAAAAAAACACAAAAATGCATGTATATGCTGAAACAAGACTTAGAGATATTTCAAAAGATGGCTAAGTGGCCTTATAACTGGGAAAAAAAGAATGTTTGACATGAAACCCTGGCTAAAAATCAAGCAAAAAAATATTTAGATCATATACGTAATAACAAGCTGACTATGCATAATGGCATTTCAAAAACTTTTTTCATTTCATTCAAAAGTAAGATGTTCCTTGTTTTCTTTAAGAAAAACTTACTGTAACAAAGTATCTGTAAAACAAATTATTCTTAAAGTTGCTTAAATCTCTGTAATACTATAGTTTAGGCTGCCTGCCAGATCTATTACTTGAAAATTACTTGTAGAAGATATTTCTCACTGTATGTAAAAATTACATCTTTGCAAATTGGATAAGAAAATAAGTTTCCTAATAAAAGCAAGAGAGTTCCAGAAAAACATCTATGTCTGCTTTCTTGACTATGCCAAAACCTTTGATTGTGTGGATCACAATAAACTGTGGAAAATTCTGAGAGATATGGGAATACCAGACCACCTAACCTGCCTCTTGAGAAATCTATATGCAGGTCAGGAAGCAACAGTTAGAACTGGACATGGAACAACAGACTGGTTCCAAATAGGAAAAGGAATACATCAAGGCTGTATATTGTAACCCTGCTTATTTAACTTCTATGCAGAGTACATCATGAGAAACACTGGACTGGAAAAAACACAAGCTGGAATCAAGATTGCTGGGAGAAAATAACCTCTGATATGCAGATGACACCACCCTTATGGCAGAAAGTGAAGAGGAACTAAAAAGCCTCTTGATGAAAGTGAAAGTGGAAAATGAAAAAGTTGGCTTAAAACTTAACGTTCAGAAATGAAGATCATGGCATCCAGTCCCATCACTTCATGGGAAATAGATGGGGAAACAGTGGAAACAGCATCAGACTTTATTTTGGGGGGTTCCAAAATAACTGCAGGTGGTGACTGTAACCATGAAATTAAAAGACACTTACTCCTTGGCAGAAAAGTTATGATCAACCTAGACAGCATATTCAAAAGGAAAGACAGTACTTTGCCGACTAAGGTACGTCTAGTCAAGGCTATGGTTTTTCCAGTAGTCATGTATGGATGTGAGAGTTGGACTGTGAAGAAGGCTGAGCACCAAAGAATTGATGCTTTTGAACTGTGGTGTTGGACAAGACTCTTGAGAGTCCCTTGGACTGCAAGGAGATCCAACCAGTCCATTCTAAAGGAGATCAGCCCTGGGATTTCTTTGGAAGGAATGATGCTAAAGCTGAAGCTCCAGTCCTTCGGCCACCTCATTCATGCAAAGAGTTGACTCACTGGAAAAGACTCTGATGCTGGGTGGGATTGGGGGCAGGAGGAGATGGGGACCACCGAGGAAGAGATGGCCAGATGGCATCACTGACTCGATGGACGTAAGTCTGAGTGAACTCCGGGAGTTGGTTTGAAGAGGAACTAAAAAGCCTCTTGATGAAAGTGAAAGTGGAAAATGAAAAAGTTGGCTTAAAACTTAACGTTCAGAAATGAAGATCATGGCATCCAGTCCCATCACTTCATGGGAAATAGATGGGGAAACAGTGGAAACAGCATCAGACTTTATTTTGGGGGGTTCCAAAATAACTGCAGGTGGTGACTGTAACCATGAAATTAAAAGACACTTACTCCTTGGCAGAAAAGTTATGATCAACCTAGACAGCATATTCAAAAGGAAAGACAGTACTTTGCCGACTAAGGTACGTCTAGTCAAGGCTATGGTTTTTCCAGTAGTCATGTATGGATGTGAGAGTTGGACTGTGAAGAAGGCTGAGCACCAAAGAATTGATGCTTTTGAACTGTGGTGTTGGACAAGACTCTTGAGAGTCCCTTGGACTGCAAGGAGATCCAACCAGTCCATTCTAAAGGAGATCAGCCCTGGGATTTCTTTGGAAGGAATGATGCTAAAGCTGAAGCTCCAGTCCTTCGGCCACCTCATTCATGCAAAGAGTTGACTCACTGGAAAAGACTCTGATGCTGGGTGGGATTGGGGGCAGGAGGAGATGGGGACCACCGAGGAAGAGATGGCCAGATGGCATCACTGACTCGATGGACGTAAGTCTGAGTGAACTCCGGGAGTTGGTGATGGACAGGGAGGCCTGGCATGCTGTGATTCATGGGGTCACAAAGAGTCAGACACGACTTAACAACTGAACTGAACACAGATTTAAAATATTAAAATATTTTTTCCAAATATCAATATTCAATTTTCTAAAAAAATATCATAACCTATCCTTGAAAGAAAGAAAGTGAAGTCACTCAGTCATCTTCAACTCTTTGTGACCCCACAGGGTGTAGCCTACCAGGCTCTTCCATCCATGGAATTCTCCAGGCAAGAGTACTGGAGTGGGTGCCATTTCCTTCTCTAGGGGATCTTCCCGACCCAGGGATTGAACCCAGGTTTCCCACGCTGCAGGCAGATGCTTTACCATCTGAGCCACCAGGGAAGCTCCTCAAACTCAAACCAAATTACTAATAAGGCTATCATTGTCTGAGATCAACACAAGCCACTAAAGACAAGTTAGGTATGGATTTAGTCAGAAAAGTTTTAAAATGAGCCAGTAAAGCTTCAGGTATAACTTTTGCATGGTATTCTCAGTAGATTCTCCATCTGTCCCTAGAAGCTGGGTCCCCACGTAAAAGAAAGTGAATAAACCTTTCAGCTGGGAGTATCAAACTTGATCATTTACTATAATACATGAAAAAGCGCAACAGGTCTTGGCTAAACATAAGTACCATCTACAAACAACAAACACAAAATAGCAATGGGCTTTCAAGATAGAAGAAATAAAGTTAAATATGGTACAGAAAACAGGCCATCAGGTCACAAACACTTCAAAAACTGACAATTCCTCAGGTTCTCTCATTGCTACATTCTTTGTTACACATGAAACTGTAAGAAAAGCTGGTACTAATTACTGAGTAAAATAAAGCTAGATATGAATTAAAAGTTTAAATTCATTCTTGATGCTGAATTCCTTTTCTCTTCGAAGTAAATAAAATAGAGTCAGGAAAACATCATGCTGAAAACAACCCACTCCTTACTAGCATGTTAAAGTACTATTTTTTTGTATGGCTACAAATTAGAGCCTTCCTAATTCATCAACTATACAATGATTAGGCAGTCTGAATAACTGATTTTTTCCCTGAAGCCTGATTGTTTTTAGGCACATACAATTACCTGACCTTAGTCAAGAGAAAACTACCTAATAAAAGGAGGATGGAGAAAACAAAGCAGGCTTTCATTTGAAGATCTCTTGGGCTGAAAGTTGGTCTAAATTTTCTATATGAATCTACATCTCAGAGGCTTTAAAAATCTGACTGACACATACATTATAAAGACAGAGCCCTAAGAATAAATTTAACCACTGAGGTAAAAGAGCTGTACAATGAAAACTATGAAACATTGATGAAAGAAATTAAAGACTATAAATAAATGGACAGATACCCAATCATGGATTAGAATAATTAAAATTATTAAAATGTCCATACTATCCATAGTGATCTACAGATTCAATGCAATCTCTATTAAAATTCCAATAGCATTTCTCACAGAAATAGAAAAAGCAATCCTAAAATGCATATGGACCCACCAACGACCCAGAACAGCTACAGCAATCTTGAGCAAAAAGAACAACTGGAGAAATGACACTTTCTGATTTCCAACTCTATTACAAAGCTGCAGTAATCATTAACTAGTATGGTACTGACATAAAAATGAACACATAGACCAGTGAACATAACAGAGAGTCCAAGAAAGAAACCCACACACATATGGTTAACTAAAAGGTTTCAAGACTACACAACAGGAAAAGGACAGTTTTCAACAATGTTGAGAAAACTGGATATCCACATGCAAAAAGATGAAATTGGAGCCTTATCTTACAACATACACAATAATTAATTAAAGATGAATTAAAGACTAAATTCAAAACCTGAAACAGTGCACTCCTGTAAGAAAAGATACAGGGAAAGCTCCATGATCTTGGTCTTGACAATGATTTTTCGGATTTTAATACCCAAAACACAGGCAACAAAAGCAAAAACCAGCAAGTGGAACTATGTAAAACAAAAATATTTCTGTAAAATAACAATTAAAAAAGAGCGAGAAAGAAAAGAGAAAGTGACGTAAGAATGGGAGAAAATATTTGCAAACTATGTATCTGAAAAGGTAACAAAAATACAAATGATCCAATTTAGAAATGGACAAAAGACCTAAAAAGACATTTTTCTAAAGAAGACATACAAATGGTCAACAGGTACATGAAAAGATGTGCAGCATTACCAAGCATCAGGAAAATACAAATCAAGACCACAATGAGAAATCACTTCACACGTGCTAAGATGGCTATTACCAAAAGGCAAAAGGTAAGTGTTGGCAAGGATCCAGAAAAAAGAGAATCCTTATTCACCACTGGTAGGATGTACATCGATACAACCATATTGGAAAACAGCATGATGCCTCCTCCAAGAACTAAAAACAGAACTACCATGTGCTCCAACAACCCCGGGCCTGGGTACACACCCAGAGGAAAAGGTATCTATCTCAGCAAGGTATCTGCACTCCCGTGTTCCCTGCAGTGTTACTCACAGTAGCCAAGATGTGGAAACTTAACCGCCCACTAACAAAGAAAATGTGAGGTGTCTGTATACACGTACACAATGAAATATTCAGCCTTTAAAAAAATGGGAATTCTGCCATTTGCAACATGGATGAATCTGGAAGACACTAAGATACATGAAATGAGCTAGACACAAAAAGACAAACACTGTGTGATTTCACATGTGGAATCTAAAAAAGTCAAATTCACGGTAGCAGAGAGTGCAATGGTAGTTATTACAGAAGGGAGCAGGATAGGGAAAACGGAAATGTTGATGAAAAGGTATAAACTTTTAGTTATAAAATAAATTAGATATGGAGACATAAAGTACAATATGGTGATATAGTTAATAACAATGTACAGAACACTTGAAATCTGCTTAGAGAATAATAAATTTCAACTGTTCTGATCACAAAAAAATAAAATAATGTGAGGTGATGAATGTTAATTATCTTGATTATGGTAATCATTTCACAGTGTGTACATATATCAAAACATCATGTTGTATACCTTAAATATTTACCATTTTTATTTGCCACTCATATCTAAGTATACTGGAAAAACAATTGATAGATGCAGGCAAATACATATTTCAACTACTTAAAATTCAGTGAACCAATAATTTACAAATATTTTATCCCCTTTTTAAATTTGTTGTTTGTAAATAAGGTCAAACATTGAAATTTTTAAAGATAAAGCCTCTGAGAAATCCGTAAGGTAACTGTCCTCAAACTGTTTCCCCAGGGTGCCAAGAGGCTCCATAAAACTTACTCCCTTCCAAAATTAAACATTACACAAGATAGCTTAAACGATTCACTCATAATTATGTTTTTACTTTACAGTCAGTACCAAGAAAACCTCAGCCTACCCTCATCTCAACTCAAAATTCAGAATCAACTACTTCAATTCACATGGTAGCTTCAAGCTACCCAGAATTTCTGAAGAACATTTTTAATAGATGGAATTCAGGAACTCAGCTCAGATAACTCTGATTCCTCTAAATCTCCATTTTTTTTTTTTGGTCCAGGCAACTACATCTTCATCTAAAGATACTATGAAATGAAAGTTAAAATTTAGAAAAGTATTTGAGATTTTTTACTTTAAAAGTTTTGTTTGCTAATATACTGATTTCAAAAACAGAGAAGACTTTAAAATGGAGAAACAATTTAAAGCTAAAATGTATTCATTTTCATAGGTTTCAAAACAGAATTAATTTTCAAACTAATCAAAACTTTTAATACATTCCCTGGAACTTACTAAAGCAGCTGATTATTATTAATAATAAACTCATTATCACCAATGTTAAGTGAGCCCTCTACACTACCTGGCAAATACTGCATCAAACCTTCTCCACTCTGCTTCTCTGATCAACCTGAAGTAGTAAACACTACTTCACACCATTTTCACTGCTCTTAAACCACATATATCCCACTTCATCCTCTCTACTCTCAACAGATGACCTTGCACAGTAATTCAAAGAGAAAATATGAAGAAGTCATTCAACTATGGGAACTCTTCCATACCATATTTATAAACTTACTTGTAACTACACCTATCCTCTCCTCCTATCCTCCGTTTCAAAAAAATTCTCTTACCTAAAGCCACTGTCTCCACATATAAGTGGGACCCACATCCTTTCCACCTTCTAAGGAATCTTATTCATAATTGTACTTTTTTTCCCCCACAGTAGTCAATTTTTCTCCAATAAACATTTACATCTTTCTTCCACCTCAAAAACAAAACTTTAAAAAACTCCTCTGTTCCACCTTTCCATCTCTGGCTCTCCCCTTCACAGCCAAACTTCCCCAAACAGCTATAAACATGCTTAGTTTCCGTTTGTTTTCCTACTGTTTCCTCAACCTATTTCAATGAGTATCGGATCCACGCTCTACTCTCTCCCTAGACAATCATATCCATACTCTTAGCTTCAATTACCATCTATACGCCAATGATCACCAAATGTACACTTTTAGTCAATACCTTTCCTTTGAGTTCCACATCTATATACATTCAACCATCAACTCCAAATACCTAATTTGATGTTCCAAATGTATGTTTAAAACAATATGTACACAGAACTCATCAGATACCTGCTCACCCTCCAATTCCTATTAGACACACATACTCCTGTATCTGGCTCCTCTTGCCTTTTGTTCTGTCTCAGTGAATAGTACCACCACACACCCAGTTATATCAGCCAAAAACTTGAGAGTAATCCTCAGTATCTTCTCTGTACCAGTGGTTCTCAACTAGAGGCACTTCTGCTCCCCAGGAGACACCTGTTAACGTCTGAAGACATTTTTGGTTCTCATAACCAAGGGTTAGTGGCATCTAGTGAGTGAAGTCAAAAATGTGGCTAAAACACCCTAAGATGCAGGGGACAGTCCCTCCATACCAAAGAAAGTTGGTCTAAAACATCAATGGCACACAGGCTTAGATGACCTAATCTGATAATGCATCATCAAATCCCACCAATTTCACTTTCCCCAACACAGTTTAAACCCATCAATTTTTCTTCATCTTAACTATCAGCACCTCCTAATTCAAAGCACCATTACCTTTTACCTAGTATCCAATAATAACTTCCCACTTCCATTTTGTGCAACTGCTTAAAATGAAGTCAAAACAATTTTTAACTCATCCCTTTCTTACTTAAAAAAAGACCCTGAATAGCTTACCAAAGTTCTTAGGTGAAAACTAAAATGATACACTGAAGTCCTTGCATGATCTGCCTGATTCCCCACTTCTCCTACCACACTTCAGCAATTTTCCCCCTAAATCGGTCAAACTCTAGCCACCACATGGCCTCCTTTCAGTTCTCTGCAGACTGCATGCTCCTCTCTATCACACAGTAAACCTTCAGACACACTGTTCCTTCTCTCTGAAGCACTCTCTCCACCCCCAACTCCTTCACTGATTAACTCCTCCTCACCCTTCAGATCTCAGTTCAAATATTATCTCCTCCACACCATCATGGAGATAACTCTGCACCTGTCCTTTGTGACACTTATATAAAGCTGCAATTTGCATGACTATTTCAAATGGCTCTCCCTCTCACTACGCTGTATGTACATGGTAAACATACCATGAATATTTAGAAAAATGCTGTAATACAACATTTTAGCATATAGCCAGCACTCACAAATTTTTGTTGATTACTTTAAAAAAAAAATACAGAATCTAACCTACCTCAGGAGTTCAACTGTCACTTTTATTGCAGGTATTCTTATCTTGGGCCCCAATCATGCTTCTGAAATATATATGGACAGCTCAGCTACAACATGTTTTTCTTCAATACCAATTAGCTTACAGACAATTGATAAATAAGGCAATGGTATCAATTTAATGAATTAACTGGACTGACTTGTATGTGGAGCGGAAATTGTGGAATTGTAACCTTTATCAAAAAATAAAAAACAATAATAACCCTTAGCTTGGCTGCTCACAAGAAGGAGTCCTTACAGAGCTAAAAAAACTAAGTGTCTGCATCTAGGATTCCCACTCAAAAAGCATTAAACATAACCCCACCCTCATGGAGCTCTCCGACGGTGTATTTCCTTCAGAGTCTTACTTAATAGCTGACTCACTCACTCACAGCTCCACTTTAACTGCCTTGTCCAGTGGCCTCCACAAGGCAGCAAGTCAACTTGTGTATTGTATATTCTTTAATATCCCTTGCAATAGCACCCAACTAGGCTAAGCCACATACCTGATCTATCCAGGTCATTTTCTAAGGGGCTGATTATTGTACTTCTGAGCATTCTGGTTCCAAAACTGTTTAGGTTTTGCATAGTGTACTCTCAAGCCCTATTTCCCATGGCCTTAGCATGCAATCTGCAGAACATGAGGCCATTCAAGAACACAGATGTTACAGCAGATTTCCTCACAGTTCCAAGTGCTGAGAAACATAACTCTTGACTACTTCCTCAATCAGCTTGAGCATTCAAAATCTGGGTTCCTCATCTCTGTTAACAGTCCAGAACCAGATCATTAAAGTCGCTGATCGCTCTCTCTCCCTCTCCCTCCAACATCCAATCATTCCACACAGGTATCAGTTTTCCTTATGCATGGTCTCTCACATCTTTTTCACCACCATCCACCATAACTGAAATCTCCAGCATCTCTCATCTGAGAAAAATTTAACAATTAACAGCCTTCAAGGTAATTATACCTCTTTCCAGGCCCTCCTTATTCCAAACCAAACTCTACTAAACTGCAAGAATTATCTTCCCCAAAATGCAAATCTAATTGTGCTAGTCCTCTAGTTAAAAACCTTCAATGGCCTACTACTGTGCATTCAAGGTCTCAAATTGCTGCTCCACTTTATTTCTCATGGAACCTCCCACTCATTTTAAAATCCAGCAGAGATAAACCATACAAACTGCCGACAAAGAAAGACACTCAGTAAATATTAGCTTTCACTCTCACAGATGACCTACTTTTATAGTCAATTCTAAGAATGTCATCTCCCTACCCTTCATTTTAAGCATCTTAAGTTCCTTCTCTTTATATTATTAGAGATGAAGGTCAAATCTTGGTTGTGTCACTTACTAGCTGTGACCTTGAGCAAGTTATTTAGCTTTCTGAGCCTCAGTAAAATTAGGATAATATCCATGTCATGGGGTTGTTGAAAAGACTAATGACATAGCATATGTAGAATGCCTGGAAGAGAAGAGACATTAATAAATGTTAGTTTTCTTAAAAAGTGTTCACTTTAAGAATGAACACAGAAATGAACTTGCCTTCTTTCTCCCAGAACCGGCAAGTAAGAGTAGCATTCAAAGAAACTGGCTTAACAACAGAATACTATTAATAACCTTTATCCCCAGAGATAAGTGCTTATGCCAAAAGCATAAGATTTAGGAGAATTTTTTTCTATGCTACTAAGCAAAGAAAAGGTTATTGATATGGAACCATATTTTACTAGATGATTTATCCTGACTAATGTTATTAAATTTACTGAGACTCAATATAGTAATAAACCTTATCCATATGCAGAACTCAAGGTTAGTTCCAGTATTTAACTATTTACAAATGAGTGTGTGTGTGTGTGTGTGTGTGTGTGTGTTAGCTGCTTAGTTGTGTCCAAACTCTCTGTGACCCTATGGACTGTAGCTTGTGAGGCTCCTCTGTCCATGGGATTCTCCAAGCAAGAATACTGGAGTGGAAATTGAGAGCTTCAATACTTACGCATAATATATTTCATAAAAAATGGGCCTATAGCTGATTCATGTTGATGTATAGCAGAAACCAACACAACATGGTAAAGTAATTATCCTTCAATTAAAAATACACAAAATTTTTTTATATGGGCCTATCTACAGACATATATCAAAAACCCACATAGAGTAAAAGGTTGTTATGTGAAATGAAGTGAAGTTGCTCAGTTGTGTCCGACTCTTTACAACCCCATGGACTGTAGCCTACCAGGCTCCTCCGTCCATGGGGTATTCCAGGCAAGAATACTGGAGTGGGTTGTCATTTCCTTCTCCAGGAGATTGTCCCAATCCAGAGACTGAAAAAGGTTGTTATATCTCCATTCAAAATATTGTCCTGATTTGATTTCTACTGCAGGGTTTCACAATATAATATTACATAAGTTTCTTTAAGATGAGAAAGCAAAGAAAGGACAAAGAACTGAGAGGTGCAGAAATGGAGTATTAAAACTTCGAAGTTAGTTTGTTTTCTCTTCCCTCCCACTGATATCGCCTAAATGCTTTTCCTACTTCATAGTAAGAATAAAGAATGACAGCCATTTTTATAAATAGTCCTAAGACAACTGGACCAAGAGCAAAAAAGAAGTTAGACCTCCCTACCTTAACATCATATATAAAAATAATTCAATGGATCAAAGACCTAAATCTAAGAGCTAACACTATAAAACTCAGAATAACAGAGGCATTAATTTTTGTGACCCTGGATTAGGCAATGGTTTCGTAGATATAATACCAAAAGCTCAGGAAACCAAAGAAAAACAAATAAATTGAATTTTATTAACATGAAAAGCTTTTATGCTTCAAAGTGCATCGTCAAAAAAGTAAAAAGACAAAGCACAGAATGCAAGAATATATTTGCAAATTATATATCTGATACATGTCCAGTATTCAAAACATATAACGAACTATTATAACTCGATAATTTTAAAAAAAATTAAAACAGACAAAGGATCTGAACAGACAGTTCTCCAAAGAAGACACACAAATGAAAAGATGATTGGAATCATTAGTCATGAGGGAAATGAAAATCATAATCACAATGAGAGAGATACCAGTTCATACCCATTAGAATGGTTATAATCAAGAAGTCAAACAATAACAAGTTCTGGCAAGGATGAAGAGAAACTGGATCACTCACACACTGCTGGTTGAAATGTAAAATGATGCAGCCACTTTAGAAAACACTCTGGCAAGTCCTCAGAAAGTTAGACATAGCATTCCTACATAACTCAGCAATTTCACCCCTCAGTATAGACCCAAAAGAAATGAAAACATTGTGTACAAAAACTTATACACAGATATTCACAGCAGCAATATTAAGAATAGTGAAAAAGTGGAAATAGCTCACAAACCCATCAACTGAGGAATGCATAAATAAAATATGGTATATCTATACAATGGAATAGTATTCTGCTATGGTGGTGATTTAGTCGCTAAGTTGTGTTCAACTCTTGTGACTCCATGGGCTGTGTAGTCCACTAGGCTCCTCTGTCCACAGGATTTTCCAGACAAGAATACTGGAGTGGGTTGCCAATTTCTTCTCCAGGGGATCTTTCCTACCCAAGGATCAAACCCAGGTCTCCTGCACTGCAGGCAGATTCGTCATCAACTGAACTACCAGGGAAGTGTCCTCTTATTCAGCATAAAGAGGAATAAAGAACTGAGAATTCCTATGACAAGGATGAATCGTGAAAACATGCTAACTGAAAGAAGCAAGACCACATACTGTATGATTCCATTTATATGAAATGTTCAAAATAAGCAAATCCATAGAGATAAAAAATCAATACTAGTTGCCAGAGGCTAGGGGAGACAGGCAGAGACGAGAAAGTGACTGTTGCTGGGTACAAGGCCTCTTTTATAGGTGATGAAAATGTACTGGAATTAGATATTGGTAATGGCTGCACTGTCCTCTGAATATAATAAAAACCACTGAATTATACACTTTGACAGAATTTTATGATAAAATTGCATCTCAATTAAAGAGAAAAAAAGAATGATAGCAGAATAAAAAGTGGCACAAGCAAGGAATGAAGCAAGTATTCCCTTTCTGACCCAACACTTTCTGCACACTATGTTTCAGACCGATGCTGGTCGCTAGGAACCAAAAGATGAGTAAAGCAAAACCACTACACTCCCAGGCCCGCTCTCCTTAGCCTACAGATGCGGTATTTCTCGATGGTAAAGCAGCTTTGAAAATGCAAAAATAACAAATATAAACTTCAGACAATTCAAAAGAATGCAGATATTTACACTATAAGCTCTTCCAAATTAGCCGGACTGCTTTTTTAAGAGTTTCACTAAATATGGAGAGGCAGAAGAGACGTGCTTCTAATATTGGCATTAACTCATTATTCCCCGATGCTGATGTCATTTTCCAGAAAGTATTATTGAAATAGCTTCATTTATTTGAATTGTTTTCCAAATAATATTTTTGATAAATCTTCCTTGATCGTATCACATATCAGTAATATAAGAAAGTATTATATTCTCACCGATGCCTGGGTTCTCTATGCTTGACATTAAAAACCTCATGATAAAAACAAATATACCAAGGAAAAACATGCTTTTTAATACTTTACTACAGTATCTATATGAAAGCTTGTTTTACTATAAGAGAATAGGTAAGAGAATTCCTAAGAAATCAACTCTTTTAGGCTCTTATCCTAGATTTTTATAAATCAGAGAAAATCTGATAGCCTTATGT
>SJYC01132899.1:0-51182 GCA_006408675.1 Madoqua kirkii
GCCTGATATGAAAGCTTCATTTCCAAAGAATAGCTCACAAAAATCAAAGAATCAAATTTAGACAGGAAACTATATTGAATAGTCTTTTAAACAGTACAGAAAAAGGGCATGTTCTACCTAATCCAAGACATTAGATATTTCTGATACTTTTAGTATACTATTTATATTAACTTCTCAAAAGATAAAACTGAAGTCTATATTAAAATTACCTTATCTTTGGCCTCAGGCAGTGTGATTTCTCTAGGTTCTAAAATTGGTATTTCTCGAAAAGGTGGAACACATCTGACTATATCTGGTACATAGTGTGTATGAAACAATGGTGACATTGAGTATCTTCTTTCATCTGATAAAGGCACTATGTGGTTAACTATAGTTGGCTCTTGGTGAGGTGAATGAAAACGCTGTCGTTTACCATCAAGAGGAAGATTCTTTTCATCGCTTAATCTCCTGAAAACAAGCAACATACCTTAGTGATTAAATTCATAACTTTCTGATAACAAATAGAAAACAATTTAAAATATATAAATAATAGATGAAAATAATGACTTTTTCAGCAAGGCCATGTTATTAGCTCTAAATGAACCATAAAATATTGTCAGTATAAGAGACACCTTTAGAAAAAATGTATACTAATGCATATTTTTTTTTAAAAACCCCTACATACATCAAGGTTAGTCTCTTGCATTTGAACTACCACAATATTTAGTATCAGCAACAAAAACTTGGTAGGAAAATCTCTATTTATAGACTCACTAACAATAACAGATCCAAACTCTAACATAAGGACATAAGATTAAGTGAACTGTACATAAAAAAGGGATCTTGGGAGTCCACCTATGTTCTGGTTTATCAGCAGGAAAGACCAAATTAAGAGAGAGCTGGGGTTTTTTTTAAACTATAAAAACACTAGATAACTAAAGTAGTCTGCAAATGAACTATACTTACATAGTTCAATATAACAGTATTATATACAATATAACAGTCTTGTATTCATGTTAAATTCATGTTAAATATATCATGACTGATGTATTTTTAGCTATACCAAGAGAATATCCTCCTCCTTAGGAGAAATGTACTAATGTGCTTTGGGATAAAGTGAAACAATGTCACCAACTTTCTTTCACATGGTTCAGAAAAAAGTAGGGGTAGGGAAGGAAAGAGGAAGAATAAAACAAATTTAGCAAAACTGATGAATCTAGCAAAACCACATACAGGTGCTCACTGTACTATTTTTCAAATTTTTCTGGAAGCTTAAAAATATTCAAAATAAAGAGAACACAGTTTAAAAGTAATTATTTGTTGGGAAAAATGGTATTTACTTAAATGATATATTACTAAGGTATTTCAACCACAGGAAATTATCCAATCCTTTTAACTCTAAAATTTTATGGTTCATAGCCACCTGAAGGCTTTTATTTTAATATTCTTTTGGGATTATGTCAATTACTCTCTCTTTGACAGACCCACAAAATAACTAGAATTCCTACTTACAGTAAAGATATACAAGTACTAAAAACATATGTATACATTTAATATTTTTAAACATAAAATTCAGAGCTTTACATAATGAATATTTCTATTGAGAATGTCAATGTTAGGTTTAAATATATATATAATCATGAACTAATGGAATTTATTGTCATTCATGATTCACAAATGAGGCTATCAACACAATTTCTAGAATACAAAAATTTAAATGAAGTCAATATTTTAAGCATCATGATACAGCTTTCCACCCAATTCATTACCTCTGTGTGCTTCAACTTTCTCAACAGAAGAGGGGTAACAGTACTTACCTCACAAATTGTTGCAAAACTTTGCCAAACCATTATTTGTAAAGTCCTTAGAACAATATCTACTCTACACAGTGAAGGATTGATGCTGAAGCTGAAACTGCAATACTTTGGCCACCTGATGGGAAAAATCGACTCATTGGAAAAGACCCTGATGCTGGGAAAGATTGAAGGCGGGAGGAGAAGGGGACGACAGAGGATGAGATGGTTGGATGGCATCACCAACGCGATGGACATGAGTTTGAGTAAGCTCCAGGAGTTGGGGATGGACAGGGAAACCTGGCATGCTGCAGTCCATGGGATCGCAAAGAGTTGGGCACAAATGAGCGACTAAACTAAACACAGTGAAAGTGTTAGCTGCTCAGTTGTGTTGCTCTAGGAGTTAGTTGCTCCAGGCTTCTCATGGAATTCTCCAGGCAAGAATACTAGAGTGGGCTGCCATTCCCTTCTCCAGGGGATCTTCCTGAACCCAAGTCTTCCGCATTGCAGGTAGCCTCTTTACCAACTGAGCCACCAGGGAAGCTGCAAAGTGAAAGTCGCTCAGTTGTGTCTGACTCTTTGCAACTGTATAGTCCATGGAATTCTCTAGGCCCAATATTGGAGTGTGTAGCATTTCCCTTCTCTAGTGGATCTTCCCAACTCAGGGATCGAACCTAGGTCTCACGTTGCAGGCAGATTCTTTACCAACTTAGCTATCAGGTAAAGAATAAAATAGATAACCTCTGTGATGTAGGGAGCTCACTCATATGTATACCAATGGCCGATTCACGTTGAGGTATGGGAGAAACTAACACAATAGTGAAGTGAAAGTCACTTAGTCATGTCCAACTTTTTGTGACCCCACAGACTGTACAGTCCATGGCCTTCTCCAGGCCAGAATACTAGAGGGGGTAGCCATTGCAAGCGGATTCTTTACCAGCTGAATCACAAGGGAAGCCCAAGAATACTGGAGTGGGTAGGCTATCCCTTCTCCAGCAGATCTTCCCAACCCAGGAATGGAACTGGGGTTTCCTGCATTGCAGGCGGATTCTTGACCAACTGAGTTATGAGGGAAGGCCATAGTGGGTGAATTCTTATCTAGTGTTATTTCTAATTGTACATAAAAGTTATGAAATGTTTATACAGGCTTTAAAAAGCAGTATCTTGCAAATATTGCCAAGGCTTATTTTAATACTCACCCCTAAAGTTCTATCAAAATTATCCTGTGATAAATCAATTCCTTTTAATCAAACTGGTTCAAATGAATTGATTCCTGACTTCTCTATAGAAAGCTTTATGTCACATAGACACTTTCACTATAATAATATTTATTGTGGAACCTGACCTGTGTAAGATAAATTAAACAGTAAACTTTAATAGAAAGAAAGAGCTATAAGCTGAATTATGTCCTCTCAAATTTCACATTTAAGTCTTAACCCCTAGTACCTCAAAATGTGACTCTATTTGGACACAGGGCCTTTAAAGAAGTAATTAAATTAAAATGGGGTTACTAATCCAATATAACTAGTATCCTCAGAAGAATAATTAGGACATAGAAAACAGAAGGATGACTATATTAGGAAAGGCAGCAGCCTTCTACAATCCAAAGAGGGAGGCCTCAGAGGAAATCAAACCTGCTAACACCCTGGTCTCAGACTTCTAGCCCCCAGAATTTTAAGAGTATTAATGTTATTTTAGTCACCCACTCTGTTGTACTGTTATGGCAGCCCCAGCAAATATACAGAAACCCATCAGCTTTAGTTAAAAATCTCAACTAAAAGTAGTTATAAGACAGTTACCCCTAAAATTTTTTAAATACTTAGAAGTTTGAAAATTCTGCTACACGACTGACTGCACAGACCCCAGAAAACAAAATGTAGGTTAGTGCCCATTTAACTTAATACAACATACATTGTTAAACAGTTCCCAAAACTGCACATTTTTTTTTAAAATAAGTAAGAAATACTTACTTCCTTCCTCGAATAATGGGGAAGTTGAGGTCTGTATTGGACTGACATTTCCATATGTCAACTGCTGTAATGACACAGCTCTAGACAAGCTACCAAAAACAAAGAAAGAGCAGGATGACATTTCCTCCAACTCCAAATGCTTCCTATAAAAAGGATCTGCGGCGAGTAAGAACCGAAACACTGCACTCACTCTGCGTTGTGAAAGCTGAACTGTGCATCTAGAAGCTGCTGGTGTGAATAAAGACTTGGTGACAGGGCAAAGAAGTTATTATGTTGTTGATGGTTTGGAGTGAAAGGCGGGCGACCCAAAATTGAGTTTGGGAACATGCTCTTGTTCACTAAAAGACCACATGTATTCTTCTACCTAGAACAGTTTTAAAGACAAATTATTATAAAGACACTGAACTTTTTGATAACCAGTATCTACTATTTAATAAAGTTACCAAGTTACAAATTTCATTTACAAATTTATTTTCTCAAATAGATCTCTTAAGTCACAAACTACATGACAAAATACTTACTAATGATGAATTTTAAATCTAGGTTAACTATATTATTCAAATGACACTAAAATCTATGCAAATTTCTAATTTCATGATAAATTACTGTCATAATCAACAACTCTCTTATAAATCAAGTTAACACCATTACACTTTGATAATAAAAAGAAACCACCCAAGAGATGTATTTAATGAAATCTACAATTTCTTATATTTATTCCCATTTTAATTTATTCAAAAGCACAATCCTTTATATGACAACCCAAGTCCCAAGATTTAGAGCTTACAAATCTGATCAAGCAAGAAATGGAATTTTATTACCTAATAACTATTTATAAAATTCTGAGACTCCCCCCAAATTCTATACAACTTACAAAAACAATAACCAGTAAAAGAGTTTGTTCCACAGAACAGGGAAAACCTATGTAAAACACAATCAGAATCGTTTACTGCCCCAGACAAGACACTAGATATTTATTCTTTGCAATGACTGACCCCAAAAGGCTGTAAGTTCACAGAGAAAGAGTGGGATAAAAAAACAAACTGAAAACAAATATTAAGTAAAGTCTACAAAGTAAAAATAGCATCCCCAGCTTAAATTCCCAATTCAAACAATTAAAAAATTCATCTATGAAATAATGGAAAAAGAAATCATATAATATAGTAACAAAGGAATCTATAACATAGAAGCAGTCGTTCACCAAGAAAATGTTAAGCTTGCTAGAAACCTACAATGAAGTCTACTACTGAACTGCCTACCTATGCACACAGAAGCTTCCAATTTAGATTTCTAGAAAAACAACATTCATGGATCATCAGAAGTCAAAAATTTTAAAAAGGCTTAGTAATAAACAGAAACAACACTTGGAACAAATGAAAGCTGAGAGAAAAAAACTCATTAATTTCATAATTAATGAAAAAAACACTGTATAAAAACAAGAATGTGTTGTTTAAAAAGCAGGAAGGGCTCTTGGAAATTACAAAATTAAAAGCAGAAATATCCAGCAGAAAGCTGAAAGAACACTGAGGAATGAACAAGAAAGAAAAACCAGTGAAGGCAGACAGGAGGCAAACAGTAAGAAAAAATATAAGCGAACCAAACCAGGTGGCCCAACATCCAACACAAAGTTCCAGAAAGAGCAGAAAAAGAAATTACCAAGAAAATAAAACAAGAACATGTTCAGAACTGAAAAACACCAAGCCTCAGACTGAAACGATCCAATGAGTAAAAAGCACAAAATATACACACACACGCGCACACGTCTACATACACACGTATATAAACCATATTACAGTGAAATTTCAGAATACCAGGTAAAAAAGCTTATAAATATTACAGAGAAAGAAAATGTTATAAACAAAGGGATGGGGTGAATAAGTAACAAGGTCCTACTATAAAGCACAGGGAACTATAAATATTCTGAGATAAACTATAATGTAAAAGAATGTAAAAATATATATATATACAGATGTATAATGAATCACTTTGTTGTATAGCAGAAATTAACACAACAGTGTATGTCAACTATACAATTTAAAAAAAAAAGAAACACACAAAGGGATGGTAATCAAAATAGTTTTGGACCACTCAATAGCAGCAGCGGAAACAAGGCAAAGAAGTGAATGCCTTCAAGGCTTCTGTAGGAAATGCTTTCAAGCTATAATTCTATACCCAATTACATTATCAGTGTAAAAGGGGACTAAAAACCCTTTCAAGGCATGTAAGGAATTAAAAAAAGTAAAAGAAAATCCCAGATCTAGGAAAAGGGAGTTCTCACACAGGTCAGAGACAGTAAATTCCCCAGGATGGTGGGGAAGTGAAGCTAAAATAGAACACGTGAAAAGAGGGCTACAAGAAGATATCCAAGGAGGAAAAAGAATGAACTGGTAGATTACCGCATTTAATATTTGACCACAGAGGAGTTTGGCCAACAGAGCAGGAAAAATTAATTACAGGAACAGAAATGTAGCAAGTTGGGGCGTCCTGGTGGCCCAGTGGTTAAGAATCAGCTTTGCAATCAATGCAAGGGACATCAGTTCAATCCCTGGTCCTAGAAGATCCCACATGTCTTGGAGCAACTAAGCCCCTGCGCCACAATTACCGAGCCCACCCACCGTAACTTCTGAAGCTGGTGCATTTAGAGCCTGTGCTCTGCAACACGAGAAGCCACTGCAATGAGAAGCCCGCGTGCAACAGTAAAGAGTAGCTCCCACTCTCAGCAGCTAGAACAAGCCTGTGTGCAGCACTGAAGAGCCCCCACAGTCAATAAATAAATAAAGTCTTAAAAAGAAATGCAAGAAGTTAAAATATATCACTAAAACCACAGACAAAACACACTCCAAAGGTCATATAAAAAAGAAAATAGTCAGTTACCTACTTAGTTCTTACAATAACATGAACATTTAACATATTCATTTAAACAGACTGTAACATGTATACATGTGAAGTTGCTTCAGTCATGTCCAACTCTTTGAGACCCTATAGACTACAGTCTGCCAGGCTCCTCTGTCCAGGTAATTCTCCAGGCAAGAATACTGGAGTGGGTTGCCATGCCCTCCTCCAGGGAATCTTCCAAACCCAGGGAGCAAAACCACATCTCTCATGTCTCCTGCATTGGCAGGCAGGTTCTTTACCACTAGCACCACCTGGGAAGCCCGAAATTATATTTATATATTACTTACTACATTGTAAGTAGTTTCTTTATAATTACATATATTATACTGTATTTTACGTATTATTTACATGTTTATATACATCATAATTTATGATGAGAGAGGGTACATAGAAGTGCTAAATCCTCATTTTCAACAGATGTCAATCTAAAAACCAAGTTATAAAAGTTGTGGTTTTGTTTTTTTCTTTAAGAACAACAGAGGAAAATAATATATATACTACTAAAAGAAACAGTAATTGCCTCTGGGGATTGAGACCAGATGGCTTGAAAAACTAGAACAGGAGACAATAGGAGAGGGAAAAAAAGAAAGCTCTGGGAAGAAACAAACTACTCATAGAAACTTTATTCCTTTTCAATTCTGAAAGATTAAAATTTCCTAGGCTAGCCATAGACAGTGAGACTCATCAGTTTAAAGTTCATAAGAGATTGTGGAGAAAAGCCACCATCAGATCCCAACCCAGGTGCCTGACTACCCTGGACCAGAGACAAAGTGCTACCTCCAGAAAACAAGAGTTTGTCAGCGTTCTTCAGAAGGCCTTTCTCTAGCTATAGGAGACTGATTTTTTTTTTTTTTAATTCCTATAAATTTGTTAAAGTATACTCTCTGATGTTTGCTGCTGCTGCTGCTGCTGCTAAGGCACTTCAGTCATGTCCAACTCTGTGCGACCCCACAGATGGCAGCCTACCAGGCTCCCCTGTCCCTGGGATTCTCCAGGCAAGAACCCTGGAGTGGGCTGCCATTTCCTTCTCCAGCCTGATGTTTGCTGCTTAGAGATATCTTGAACCACCACTTTATTAAAAGTACTCTCAATAACAGTAGAATGCCAGATCCAAGGCTGCCACTAATGCCGCCTTTGCCCTTTACCTGGGGGTTCACACTCTTTCTTGGCCTCCCTGACCCTGCTTCTCTGATCCAACTTCCCAGAAAACAATTACTAGTTCATAGGATTCATGAGAAAATGATACTGAATACAATTTATTATAAAGAACTGTGCTTGATATTTAATTTTACTGTAATACAGACATACAATATGGATCTGATCAAACAAGAGAAGTTTTCTGTACTCAGAAAAACTAGAATTAAAATACTCTATATTCAGATTTATTTAAACCAGTTAATAGGTAAAATTCCAGACATTTTGTTTATGTGTATAAGTATGTTTGTATTTTCTTCACGCTTGAGATGCAAAATGACATAATAGCCCAGATTATGGGCTTACTTCTATCCTATTACATGGTCAGAACAAGGACAGAATAAGTCAAAAGATGTCTTGTGGCCCAGAAGTACTCTTCAAAGCTAATGACCAAATTATCCACAGCTTAAACGCTAAAAATGATTCCATATTTAAAAACTTACTTTAGAGCAGTTATCTAAATCAGTGTATCCCGAATTCCAGATAAGCATCAAAGGTTTTGGAGCATCCCCAAAGCAACGAAATCTGTCAGTTCTCCTCAGAATGAATTTTGGCCTTCAAGTCCAGCGCTTATTTAGGCCAACCTTGGAAGTGGAGAGAATCATTCCTAGGGAATTTAACCAATGATATTCAATGCTCTCCACTAGGTATCCTGCATTATCATCTAGAGATAAGGAAGTAAACCAAAAGCCCATGGATTTCTATTCCTTTCTAATATTTCTCTTAATAATAACAAACATACAAAGATAGTAATATTAAGGGACACACAGAGTCGACCTCGACTCTCTGCAACCCACCCCAAGGACTGTAGTCCACCAGGCTCCTCTGTCCATGGGATTCTCCAGGCAAGAGTACTGGAACGGGTTGCCATTCTCTTCTCTAGGGAATCTTCCCAATCCAGGGATCAAACGTGGGTCTCCTGCATTGCAGGGAGATTCCCACCCGCACCCGAGCCACAAGGAAACCTACTCTCTAATACATTCCAACACTAATTCTGATGAAGATAAAAATGACACCAAAATAGTAACCTATTATAAACAATATAGGGCTTCCCTGGTGGCTTAGATGGTAAAGCATCCACTGGATCGCAAAGAGTCAAACACTACCCAGCAACTTCACATACAAAAAAACACAAACAATAAACAATACAAGGGATTATTGTTTAAACAAAACAGAGTTTCTGAGAATAAAATCCAGCTAAACTACTATCACACTGGATTTAAATTTTAAATTTTTTTCTTATATTCTGAATAAAAAGCTTTTTCAGCACATAGAGGAAAAAAAATATTCCACATTAACCACAGTACCAGGTATAAGAAATTTTATGATAAAATCCAGATGTCATTGGTATCCTATTTTTCTTAGTTTGAAAGTACCAACTTTTCAATCTGTACTTGACTATAAAATGGATTAAATTTTGAACTACTTTAAAACTGTTGCATTGGTTCTTGCCTTAAGGAGAGATTAAAGAGACAATCTTAAGGATTACTTCTTGACTAAGCAAGCCTGCTGGGAAATTATACAGGTCTATCTGTAAATAATCATACTTGAGACAAGGCTGTAATGGAGTAGTTTACAAAGTAATTCCTAGTGACATAACCTTTAGTCCTGTAACTTAGAAACTGGAATTTCCACCCTAAACTTGACCTGTCCTCCAAAGAATTAGAGAACACTCAAGATTACATAAACTCCTTCATCAAGATTTCCTGGAATCTGCAGTTATCTGTCCACTTTGTCTAAATGCCTCTGATACCCTAAACTTACTACTCTTCTTCACAATACAAAAAGTCTTAACTCCTAAATCCTGTTCACCCTCTGTCAACCCATCCACAGGTTGTGAAAGAGACGTTCCATTTGATTAAGAATTGATCGCATCCAAGTGCTGAAAAATAATCCAGCCACATGACTCCAAACGAACATTTCTTCAGTGCCTATTCCACACAGAGCCCGTTACAGGGCATTTCCTACTATTTAAAATAATGTTACTATTATTGGCTGTTAGTACAAGGCTGTCAATGCCATGTTAAAAAGCCTTGTGGTAACGAAGCATACAATACGAGAGTATTTACAAAAGTAGCATGTTACCTGTAATACAAAACACACAGACTTAGTATTCACTTATGATCTCTCCGTAGAAAACCACACACCACACACCTGTTAAGTTGCCAAGTTAGCTTGAGTTTCGGTTTCTTTTTCCCCTTATTGGTACACCAATATTAAACAACTGTTATTTTAGACAAAGAGGTTAGAGAGAATCAAACAAGACAGGGAACGTGGACGATTCAAAAGGTGGGAGACACATGAATCCCTTCGTGTTCTGAGAGCTGAAGAGCCTGTCCACAAAGGGTGAAGGGGGCAAAAACAAAACACGGGGATAAACAACAATCGGACAGAGTCTAACCTGTGCATTTCATTCTCCCGTAACTCGAAGAACTGAGGCACTTTCACAACCACTCAGAGAAAAGTCTTAAGTTTCAAAGTATTTACCTTAGCTCTTCACCACCCTTTGAAACCCCATCCAGAGTCTCGAGGCACTCGTCCTCGTTTGGTCCTAGACTTGAGGACAGGACGCGAGGAAGACAAATGAGTGAAGAACGTCACAGTTCCTAAGATTCTTCAGCAAGTACACAGTCCGGGGGCAGCCCAGACCTCTGGGATACTGAGGAGATACCGCCGGAACCTCCCACACAAAACACTAGCTTTCGAAAAAGTTTCCAGCGCGCCGCGGCGCCCCGCCCCGCGCCCCCCAAACGGGCCTACACGGAGGCTCCCATCTCTTAAACCCGCTAACTCACAAGTGTCCTCGGAAGGACTGCGCAGGAGGGTCGATCAGCACCCCCAGCCCAGGAGCTCCAGGCCCGGAGGAGCGACGGCCTGGCGCGCTCGGTCCTAGCTTCTCCCGAGCCAAAGGAGGTAGTGCCCACGCGGATCAGCTAGGCCGAGCTGAGCGCTAAGTCTCGGCCTCGGCAGCAGGGAGGAGCGACACAAGAAAAGGCAGGGCCGGCCAGGGTGTGGGAGCTCGGGGGCGGTGGCCAGAGACGGAAGACTAAAAAGTAACCGAAAAAAAGCGTAGAAAGCCCTATCGGAAATACCCGGAAGACCGACGTGACCCGGATGGAGACAGCGAACAGGCAGCAGGAGGTCATACTTCCGGCAACGGCCTCGCTCATTCCTGCGCGCTCGGCTCGAATGCGCAGGCGCTCGAGTGTGCAGGCGCGCTGCTGCGGGCGTCAGTGTTGGGCTGGAGGAAGGTCGTCCCTGCGAGCGCCTTGGGGCTGGGACTTCTTTGAGAAAAGCCTGAACCCCATCCCTAAGCTCACATTCTGATAAGCATTTTTTTTTTTAAACCGGTCCTTCCTGTCTGCACTGAGTGACTCTTCCCCAGTTTTCTTGGCCTCCTGAGCAAGTTTTTCCTCATCCTTCTTCACGGATCAGTACTAAACTTTCTTTTTTTTCTCGTCTGCACGTAGTGACCCTTCTCCAGAGAAGCTTTTCTTGGCCTCCTGACCAAGTTTTCCCTCATCCTTCACGGATCAGTATTAAGCTTTATTTCTTTTTTTTTTCTCGTTAATGATCTGAGAGCTGCTTGGGGACCCTTATTTTTCTATAGAGCCTAGACCACTCCCTGTCCGTAGCAGCTAGCATTCATTAATTCAAAAAGTATTTAGTATTTCTTCTTGAGTGAGCTTTAATAGTTGTGAGAATGTAAGTTGTCGGACTTATCTGTTAACGGTGTTTGTTGTCCTTTTAAAATACATAGGACCTCACTCCCTCATCCCTGAAATTAATGATTTGTGTCTTTTTTGTTTTTTTTCTGATCTATCTGGCAAGAGGCATATTAACCTCACTGATTTCATATCTCAAAGTTAGCTTTTGATTGCATAGGTTTTCTCCGTTTTTCTTTTTCATTGATTCCTGTTATGTTTATTTCCTTTTTTGTTGTTGTCTTTAAAATTATTTGCCAGTTTCTTGGAAACTGAAGTCATTGATTTGAGAACTCTTCTTTTGTAATACAGGAATTCAGCAGTACAAGTTTCCTTCAAAATACTTTGTTACCTGCGTCCCACACATTTTAATATATCATGTTTTCATTTGGCTTCATTTCAGAATACTTTATAATTTATGAGTTTTTTCTTTGCTCCTTTGGTTATTTGTGTGTTCTTTAGTCTCCAAGTATCAGATTTTTTTTCTAGAATATCTATGTCATTGATTTTTAATTTAATCCGATTATCATCAAAGAATTTACTTCATATAATTTAAGTCATTTTAAATTTATTGAAGTTTATCTTGTGGCCCACAGTATGGTTGGTTTGTCTTGGTAAGTGCTCTGTGTACGACTGAAATAAAAGTTTATTCTGTAGCTGTTGGATGAAATGTACAAATGTCAATCACACTAACTTGCCTGATACTAGACTTCCCAGGTGGCGCCAGCGGTAAAGAACCTACCTGCTGATGCAGGAAACATTAAGAGATCAGGGTTTGATTCCTGGGTCAGGAAGGTACCCTGGAGGAGGGCATGGAAACCCATTACAGTACCCTTGCTTGGAGAATCCCGTGGACAGAAGAGTCTGGCAGGTACAGTCCATAGGGTAGCACACTCGGATATGACTTGTCACACGAGTGTATGTTCCTCGGTTCTTTGTCTCGTCACAACAAAGGTTTGGAGCAACAGACATTAAAGCCCTCAGCACGTCACAGCTCTCAGGTCTTGGGCAAACTGTGTTATAGCTTTTAGGCAAATCAGTGTTATAACTCTATTTAGAAGATAGCAAGAGAGGCCATCCTCGAAGCATAAGGGCATGCCAACCCAAAGACTTGAAGAGAAGAGAGTGGAAGAGCATGTGGGGGAGGGAGAGAGAGAAAGAGCGCATGCATGCGGGAGAGAAAGAGAGAAAGCGCTTTGGCTCCTCTTTTTATATGTTTTTTCCTCCACCTGGGCCGTCCCTATGCAAATTGTGCTTCGCTGGGAGTGCTGTTTATTCTACCTGAAGCCGTCACTCTGATCCTCGGACCTTCTTTTGACCTTCCTTGTTTTTTAGCCACCGCTATTTTGGACTCCTTTTCCCTATTCTACCTACCTCAGAAGATCTATCTCCTGTTTTGGAGTACAATCTCTGTCAAGCTGTGTTGGCTCTTTAGAGCTATCCTGAGAAATCTTATCTCTAGAAACTAGATTTTGAGGGTGTTCATTAGAATGGCACTCATTGGTAGTCCTGAATAGGTATCTGAGATCTCCCAGGGGCTCACAGGTATATTGAGTGTCCTGTTTTCTTCCATGGCTTGACTCGTGAGTAATGAATCCAGGTGTCATGTCCTAGTACCTCGACTGCTGTGGGGGTAGGAAGTATTACAGGGTAGGGGCCCTTCCATGTGGGCTGGAGTTGAGCTTTTGGGGACCCATCTTTCCAGACTTTAATTAGAACTTGAGTCCCTGGAGCATGTAGTGGTGACTCCTTAGAATCTTTGGGATCCTGGTTTATACCCCACAAGCCTATATCCTGTTGGAATTGCCCGATGGCCATGGTATAAGACTGGAGGGTCTGAACCTCTGGATCTAGGAAGAGGTCTTTGATATAAACAAAAGGTCTCACACATAGCATCTCATAAGGACTAAGACCAAGCTGTTCCTTAGGGGCAATCCAGGTACGGAGGAGATCTATCGGTAAAGCCTCCTTCCATCCCAGGGAGGTCTCCTGGGTTATCTTTTTTATAGCTGATTTTAAGAATTGATTGGCTCTTTCTACTTTTCCCAAAGATTGAGGCCTCCAGGCACAATGGAAATAATAAGTAATGCTCAATGCTTTTGAGACCCGTTGGTTGACCTTGGAAGTAAATGATGTCCCATTGTCACTTTGTAATGACCTGGGCAGACCAAATCTTGGAATGATTTCATGAAGCAGTTTTTTTTACCACCTCCTCAGCCTTCTCAGTCAGGGTTGGAAAGCCTTCAATCCATCCTGTGAATGTATCTATCATGACTAATAGGTATTTATACCCTTGAGAAACTGGCATCTGGGTGAAGTCCATCTGCCAGTCCTCTCCTGGGTAGGCCCCATGTCGTTGGATGGGCTGGGCCAGCTGGGGTCTTCAAGCTCCTTGGAGGTTGTTTAATTGGCAAGTGGGATGAGAGGAGACCACCTGTCTTATAGTTGTTTGGAAGCCTGTTCCTCTGAAGGAACTTTCTAGTAATCTTTGGAGAGCCTTTTCTCCTAAATGAGTAGTGGCATGTAAGGAGTTAACCAACTTCCATCGGAGATTCCCAGGCAGAATAAGGAGTCCCTTCTTTTGGAACCATCCCATATGATCTTCTTGAAAGCCCTCGCTCTTAGCTTTAAGAGTCTCACTTTCAGTATATGAAGGAGTTTCTGGCAAATTACTCTGTAGAACTAAGGTGGCAATCCCTGCTAGGTCATGGTTCTGTAATGCTGCTCTCCTAGCTGCCTGATCAGCTGCTTGGTTCTCTTGTGCCACTTCTGTGCTCCCTTTTTGATGTCCTTTACAGTAGGAGACTGAAACTTCAATGGGCAGATGGACTGCCTCCAAGAGTCGAAGAATCTGATGACCATATTTGATTGGGGACCCTCGGGTGGTCAAGTGGCCCCTTTCTTTCCAAATAGCAGCATGTGCATGTAGCACCAGAAAGTCATACTTGGAATCAGTGTAAATGGCTATTCTTTTTCCTTTTCCCAGCTCTAAAGCTAGAGTCAGGGCTATGAGCTCAGCTAATTGGGCTGAAGTACCTGGTGGCAGAGGCTTAGCCTCTATGGTCTCAAAATTGGACTACTGCATACCTGGCTCTTCTTTTTCCATCCAAGACAAAGCTGCTTCCATCAGTGTACCAGATTTCCTCAGGATTGGTCAGAGGATCTTCTGACAATGCCTCTCGGGGTTTTGTCCAGTGGTACAAGGTTTCTAGACAAGAGTGAAAGGGGAGAGAGCCCTCAGGGGTAGGCAAGAGGGTGGCTGGGTTGAGAACCTCACAAGGGGATATAGTGAGACCCGGATTTTCCATCAGCATTACTTGATATCTTAGGATTCTTTGATCAGACATCCATAAATGGCCTCTCCCATTTAGGAGTTGTTTTACTTGTTGGCTGGTAAAAATAGCTTGCCCCCAAAGGAGAGTTTTAAAGCATCTTCTATTGTGATTGCAATAGCTGCAAGATTTTGAAGGCAAGGGGGCCAGCCTCAGGTAGTTGGACTGAGCTTTTTGGATAAGTAAGCTACAGGCTGGGGCTCAGGTCCCAACCTTTGAGGTAACATTCCCAAAGCTATTCCCTCTCTTTCATGGACATAAAGTTGGAATGCTTTTTCTGGGTCTGGCAACCTCAAGGCAGGTGCCTGAGTTAAGGCCTGTTTTAGTGTAGCCTCTGCCTTCTTTTGAGTTCCCCACATCAGTGGGATTGAATCATCTTGTCGTCCCTTTAAACTTTCATGTAAGGGCTGGGCAATTAGACCATAGTTGGGTATACAGATTCTACAATATCTAGTTAGCTCCAGGAAAGCTCGCAATTGTTTTTGAGTCGTGGGGAGGGCAACTGGAGGATTCCTTGTACCCAAGCAGAGGACAGCCTCCTGAACCTGTGTGTAATCTGAACTCCCAGGTAAGTGACTTTTGTCTCTACCATCTGTGCCTTAGCACGGGAGACTTTATATCCCCTTTCTGCAAAGAAGTTTAGAACTGGAATTGCATGTTGTTGGGCACTTTTCTCATCTGGAGAGCAGATTAGTAGGTCATCTACGTATTGTAATATTTTCCCATTAGGTCCCAGGTCCAGATCTAGGAGGTCCCGGCAAAGGACCTGTCCAAACAGGTGGGGGCTATCTCTGAACCCCTGAGGTAATACTGTCTAAGTCATCTGTTGGCATTTTTCTCCTGGGGCCTTCCACTCAAAGGCAAAAAGATGTTGGGATTCTTTAGCCAGTGGTATGCAAAAAAATGCATCTTTGAGATCCAAGACTGTAAACCACTTGGCACTGGGTGAGATTTCTCCCAAGATTACATAGGGATTGGGTACTGTGGGATGGAGGGAGACTACAGCTTCATTTATGATCTGGAGATCTTGAACCATTCGCCAGGTTCCATCTTTTTTCTTTACTGAGAGGACTGGGGTGTTACATGGCGAACTGGTGGGGCCCAATAGCCCACAAGCAAGGAATTTATTTATTAAAGGCTGTAGTCCCTCCCAAGCCTCTCTTTTGAGAGGATATTGTTTCCGGTTAGGAAACCGAATGGGACCTTGGAGGACAACGATGACCAGTTCGGCTTGGTAGGCTCCTCCAGGAATCCTCTGGTTCCACACCTGGGGGTTAATTTTGTCTTCCCATAGTTTTTGATTCCTCTCAATTGAAGGTGTAATGGATTCTTCAGTAGTAACCAGGAGCTGCAGGGCTCTAGGGGCTGACCCAGTTTAGTGAGTATCTCTCTTCCCAATAAGGGAGTAGGACACTCAGGGACCGTCAGAAACTGGTGGGAAAACATTTATCCATCCCAGCAACAAAGAAGTGTTCAGGTGAATCTTTTAGTAGTTGCTTTTCCTGTAGCACCCAGAATGGTACAGGTTTGGGAGGATAAGGCTCCGGAATAGGAGATCAAGACAGAGTAGGTAGCCCCTGTGTCAACCAAGAAATTCTCAGACCTGCCTGCCACATCTAGTTGTACCCTTGGCTCCAGCCCATGATGGTTGTCTGTGACAGGCGGGCTGGCTGGAGCGGGCCACTTCAGTCCTCTTGAACCATCGTGAGGGAAGGCTTGGCACTTCACTGTGAGGCTCTTGGGTGCCAAGAGCAAAGTGCTGCCCAATGCCCCAGTTGATGCCATTTGTGGCAAGCTGTTCTAGGAGACTTGTCATGGTTCGGACACTCTTTGGCCCAGTGCCCCGCCTGTCTATGGATCAGGCATTTGCCTCGTGTCTTGTCCTTCAAGGACTTGGGGTGTGCCATAGGGCTTCTCTGGAGGATGTACAGCATCTGGACATTCCTTGTCTCTTTCCTTTTCTCCCTTTCCTGGGCTTGGCCTCCCTCTCCTGTTCTCTGTTATAAAAGGTATTGGTGGCTGTCTGGACCATCTCATCTAAAGAGGCAGCAGGGTCCTGCTGCTGTAGCTGTTGTAACTTAATTCTGATGTCTGATGTACACTGGGACAGGAATTTGTCCTTTAAAATCACCTGTCCCTCGTAAGAGTCTAAGTCCAGATTGGTAAACTTTTGGAGGGCCTCTTTTAGCCTTTCCAGAAAGGCAGTGGGGTTCTCGTTGTCTCCTGAGTATTGCTGAGACCCGGGCACAGCTGATTACTTTTGCTGGGCTGCTTTCAGTCCTGCCTTCACACAGATCAGAAAATGATCCCTTTCCCAGATGTGCTCAGGGTCATTATAATTCCAGTTGGGTCAGAGGAGGGGACTGCTGGGTATTTATCGCTTGACTTGTGAGGCCCCCTTGCATACCTTTGGGCTTCCTTTAAGACCCTAGGATGCTCAGGATCAGATAAAGTTTAACTAAATATGACCATGATGTTTTTCCACGTCAAGTCAAAGGCCAAGGTAATATGTTGGAATGTATCTCTATATTTGCCAGGATCATCTGTATAGCTTCCCAGGTCTGGTTTGATCTGTCTTAGTTCTAAGAGGGAGAAGGGCTTATGGAGCCAGGTTGGTCTGAATTCTCCAGTTTCAACTAAGGGACATACTCGAGCTGGATTTTGTGGAGGGGGTGCTCGGGGATATGGGGGCACATTTGGATACAAGGAAGGAGCACCAGACAACTTGGGAGTTGTGGGAGGTGAGCCTTAATGGGGGGAGGGGGGTTCCTCCTCTTGGTTGCCAGTGCCTAACACCAGTTGCCTAGTGGGCTCACTTTTAGGGCATACAACAATCCCATACTTAAGACAGAGTTCCTTAATATCTCTTAATCAGAAGAAAATTTGGACATAGGGGATCTCTGTCCATTTCCCTTGTCTTTTGCAGAATAATTCTAACTGCAGGATGGTATTGTAATTTAAAGTCTCATCCTCAGGCCAGTGTTCCTCGTCCCTCAGTGGATACTATGGCCACGCAGTGGCACAGAAGAATTTTAAGCGACTCCTCCTGAGAGTTAGGATTGAACAGCTTCCAGTTATCAAGGATGCATCTCAAGGGTGTCTGCCGGGAAGTGGATTGGTTATTTCCCATCTGAAAGACAGTCATGATAGAGAGGAAAAGGAAAAGAAGAAAGTAATAGGCCTCCTTCAGTTTCCATGGGTAGACTTCCTTAGGGGTGAGTCTTTCTGAAGCTTATCCTACCCAGTACTGTTGCAACCTGAGAGCCAGGTGTTCCAGGGTAGGGTGCAGATCCCCAGGCAGGTCCAGGCGTGATGGCCTCCCGAGAATTGGGTCCCTGGGCAGGTCGAGGGGTGGCAGCCTCCTGGGTTCCCTGGGACTGGCGGACTCCCGAGCAGGTTGAGGCGTGACAGCCTTTCAAGGAGCAAATCCCCAGGCAGGTCAAGGCAGGTTGACCTCCTGGGACCCCCCCCAGACTGGAGTTGGGCGTCCCCAAGATCTCCTATTCTGGAGCCTTATCCTCCCAAACCTGTACCATTCTGGGTGCTACAGGAAAAGCAACTACTGAAAGATTCACCCGAGCACTTCTTTGTTGCTGGGATGGACAAATATTTTCCCACCAGTTTCTGGTGGTCCCTGAGTGTCCTACTCCCTTACTGGGAAGAGATATACTCACGAAACTGGGGATCACCCTTGTGATGGGAAGCTTTTCAGCCCCTAGAGCCCTGTAGCTCCTGGTTACTACTGAAGAACCCATTACACTTTCAATAGAGAGGGACCAAAAACTAGGGGAAGACAAAATTAACCCCTAGGTGTGGGAACAGGGGATTCCTGGATGAGCCCACCAAGTTGAACCGGTCACCACTGTCCTCGGAGATCCCACTCGATTTCCTAACTGGAAACAATACCCCCTCAGCAGAAGGCTCGGGAGGGACTACAGCCTTTAATAAATAAATTCCTTACTTGTGGGCTATTGGTCCCCACCAGTTCGCCATGTAACACCCAAATCCTCTCAGAAAAGAAAAAGGATGGAACCTGGTTAATGGTTCAAGATCTCCGGATCATAAACGAAGCTGTAGCCCCCCTTCATCCCACAGTACCCAATCCCTATGCAGTCTTGGAAGAAATCCCACCCAGGGCCAAGTGGTTTACAGTCTTGGATCTCAAAGAGGCATTTTTTTGTATACCACTGGCTAAAGGATCCCAATATCCTTTTGCTTTTAAGTGGGAGGCCCCAGAAGAAAAACACCAACATACGACTTGGACATTATTACCTCAGCGGTTCAGAGATAGGCCCCCCTTGTTTCAATAGGCCCTTAGCTAGGATCTCCTAGATCTGGACCTGGGACCTAACAGGAAAACATTACAATATGTAGATGACCTACTAGTCTGCTCTCCAGATGAGAAAAGTGCCCAACAACATGCAACTCAGGTTCTAAACTTTTTGGCACAAAGGGGATATAAAGTCTTCTGTGCTAAGGCACAGATGGTTGAGACAAAAGTCACTTACCTAGGAGTTCAGATTACACATGGGTCCAGGAGGCTGTCCTCTGATCGGTACAAGGAATCTTCCAGTTGCCCACGACTCGAAAACAATCGTGAGCTTTCCTGGGGCTAACTGGGTATTGTAGACTTTGGATACCCAACTATGGTCTAACCGCCCAGCCCTTATATGAAAGCTTAAAGGGACCAGTGCTGAGTAGGATTAAGGAGTTGGATATTATATAGTATTTCCCTCCCAAGGCCAGCTATTTTCTGGTTGTCCCTCCAGGAGATTGTAGAGGCAACATTGTGGGCCCAGATGGGGCTGAGGAAAGGAGCATGAAACAGGAGAGAAGGGGACAGCACAACCTTTGAAAGAATGACATAGCACAAGGGCATACCGTAAACCAAGTAAAATCAGTTGGGTCCATCATGACAAGTTAAATTCAGTTCAGTTCAGTTGCTCAGTCATGTCCGACTCTTCGCCACCCTATGAATTGCAGCACACCAGGCCTCCCTGTCCACCACCAACTCCGGGAGTTCACTCAAACTCAGGTCCATCGAGTCAGTGATGCCATCCAGCCCTCTCATCCTTGGTCGTCCCCTTCTCCTCCTGCCCCCAATCCCTCCCAGCATCAGAGTCTTTTCCAATGAGCATGAGGTGGCCAAAGTCCTGGAGTTTCAGCTTTAGCATCAGTCCTTCCAAAGAACACTCAGGACCAGTCTCCTTTAGGATGGACTGGTTGGATCTCCTTGCAGTCCAAGGGACTCACAAGGGCCTTCTCCAACACCACAGTTCAAAAGCATCAATTCTTTGGTGCTCAGCTTTCTTCACAGTCCAACTCTCACATCCATACATGACCACTGGAAAAACCATAGCCTTGACTAGACGGACCTTTGTTGGCATCTTGCAGTCCAAGGGACTCACAAGGGCCTTCTCCAACACCACAGTTCAAAAGCATCAATTCTTTGGTGCTCAGCTTTCTTCACAGTCCAACTCTCACATCCATACATGACCACTGGAAAAACCATAGCCTTGACTAGACGGACCTTTGTTGGCAAAGTAATGTCTCTGCTTTGAATGTGCTATCTAGGTTGGTCATAGCTTTCCTTCCAAGGAGTTGGTCTTTTAATTTCATGGCTGCAGTCACCATCTGCAGTGATTTTGGAGCCCGGAAAAGTAAATTCTGACACTGTTTCCACTGTTTCCCTATCTATTTCCCATGAAGTTAAATTCAAGTAAACCTTTATCCTCAATCTGTAAACCAAAAGACACACCCAGAGGTGGCAGGACAGCTCTAAGGCACTGTCAAAAGAGGGAGGGGTGGGTGGTTCCTCAATGATTGGGATGATCCTCCCACTCGTTAGCATATGAGTTCACCCCCGCCAGCAAAACCTAGCCAGGCCACATTCCACGGCCCCAGCCCTTGTCTTCAGCTATGGCCCACACCCTGAAGAATGGCTTCTCTCTGAATCCTAACAAATCCACCTCTTACCACTTTGTCTCTCAGTGAATTTTTGCAATGAGACAGAGCCTGAGCTTCACGAGTTTTGGCTGGGCTTGAGTCCTGGGAGACAGAGCGCTGAAGGACAGGAGGAAAAAGCAGTGGGAAAAACGTGCCAGGGGATCCCCTTTGTAGCCTGCCAGAAAGCCTGCTAAATCCCTGACCTGTGCTCACAGCTATCATTGGCCCGATCCTTGGCACGAGAAGAGAAAGGACAGAAGAACCCGCACTGGCTTGGGTAACAGCTACTGGGGCCCAGCAGATAGCGCCTTTGGGACATGCGAGGAGTAGCCTCTCCAGAGTCCCTCAGTTGCACCTCCTGCCTCCTGCCTGTCCGCAGGGCTACAAGGGAGCAGGAAACGAGAGATTGGAAAGGAATTAAGGTCTTGGTAGGCATGCCCTCCAGCCGTGGGAGCGGGGGCCTCCTACCTTAGCTGGAGGTCTTGTGGAACCTGAGACAGACGGGTGACCTTTCTGCTGGGCTTGTTTCTCGTTGTCCTTGTTTCCAGCATGATGGGCCTCTTTTGTCAGTCCCCTTGCTCTGGGTTTTCTTCGTGTCCGCTTCTTCTACGGGAGCCTTCACTGAGTTGGGCTCCAGCTGTGTGTGGCTTACTCCTGGCAGCCTGCGCCACGGTTGTCTCAGCCAGGTTAAGTCCGAGTCCCGGCGCCATAGATGTCCGGCGAGCCTATGCTCCTCCGTTCTGTCTCGTCACAAGGAAGATTTGGAGTGGCGAACATTAAAGCCCCCTCGGTGTGTCACAGCTCTTGGGTCTTAACTGTGTTATAGCTCTCAGGTCTCGAACGGACTGTGTTATAGCTCTTAGACAAGTCAGTGTTGCAGCTCTATTTTATTTAGATAATGGCAGGAAAATCCATCTTCGAGGTGTGAGGGCATGTTGAGCCAAAGACGCAAAGAGAAGAGCATCCCAGGGCCCGGGGGTCGGGGAGCAGCGAGAGCCCTTTGGCTCCTCTTTTTATGTTTCTTCTTCCCCCTGGGCCCGCCCTGTGCAAATTGGGCTTAGCCAGGAGAGCTGTTTGTTCTGCCTGAAGTCCTCACTCCGGTCCTCGGACCTCCCTTTGACCTTCCTCTGTTCTATTTTTGCGAGCTTTTCCCTTCCTTGTCTTTTATCCACCGCCCTTTTGGACTCCTCTAACTACCTAACGCCATGATGTATTAATATTTATGAACCCAGGTATGCATCTGTGATAATAAGATCTTCCCTCAGGTAGTTAAAATATCTTAATTTAAAATACTTTCAAACTTTGGGTTAATAAACATTTGTTTCTTCTCCAAACATTAAGAAGCTGTTCCCAGTATCTGGTCCAGAGGTGAATAGGTGCTGCCTCCTAAAGGTTCAGCACATAAGGGAGTAAATCTGTGAAGCACAGTGGCAACAGTGAAGGACTAAACCAGGAAGAAGTCCTAGACTCTGCCTCTAGAGGCTGGGAAAGGTTTTCTGAAAGAGGGGCCATTTGAACCCAGGGAGGGAGAAGAGTACTGCCAAGAGACTCCCAAGAATTACAAGTAGCCTAACTTCACTGGAAGAGGGCCTGCTGTTGGTGGGTACTAGATGTGAGGATCAGAAGGGCCTTGACTGCAAAGCTGAGCAGTTTGTTCTTTCATCCTGTAGATCAGCAGTTCCCAAGCAGACTTCTGATGTCTGACTCTTTGCAGCCCTTTGGACTGTAGCCTGCCAGGCTCCTCTGTCCATGGGATTCTCCAGGCAAGAATACTGGAGTGGGTTGCCAGTATTATTCTTGATATTGGCAACCCTATCCAGGGAATCTTCCCAACCTATGGACTGAACCCAGGTCTCTTACATTGGCAGGCGGGTTCTTTACTACTGAGCCACCTGGAAAGCCCCAGCATACAGCTTTAAGAAGCTCATAAAAAGCTGTTTTAAACTCTTTTTGATAGAAAGTTTCCCAAGCTTGTTTCACAGTGGAACTAGTTTTTATTTCGACACCAATTAACATCTTAAAGTTGCTTTGTAAATTTCAAAAGATTTTGAACTGGGGACTGTGAGATTTGCATTTGCTAAAGATGGAGAATGATTAGAGGCAGGGAAATGTGTTGGGTTTAGATGTGTTAAGCACGTTACACATTAAAAGTAAAATATTCAAATTAGGAGCTAGAAACCAAAGTTTTAAATTAAGATTGCTCCTTCATGAACTTTGGACTTTGTTTTTTGTGTTTATCAAAACAATATTACATAGCTTTTAAAAAGTTAGACAGTTGTATAAGACTTGATAAACTATATCCCCTACCACATATCATTTCTTACAGCTCATTTTTTGACTAAAGAAAACCAACTATTTTCGCTGTTTCTTTTCCTTAGTTATTTGCCTCCATGTATCTAAATGACACAATAACAAGGATTTTTGTAATTTAATAAAAAGCATCTGTTGATGACTTTTCATTTAGGGAGATAAGGATTTAGCACTTTGATAGGCACACACAGAGACATCTCTGAGTGTTCATGCACACTTTCTATCCTGTCTTCTTCCATCAGAGTTAGAGATCAGTCAGTATACTATCCTTATTATGATTGGTTATAGTGAATGGAAGTGCTATGCCAAGCTAAGCCATGTGGTCACTGATAATTACTGTTACTTCCTTGTGTGACTTTTGCATTCACTGTACATTTTCTTTTTCAATTCACCTTTTAATCTTTATTTATCTGTTTATTTTCTTAGTTTTTTTTAATGTTCTTAACACTAATTCATCAGCATCTTCTCCTTTCATTATATCAGAGGTGTCAGGCAGTTTTACAGTTCTGCCTTCTTCCTGGCACCTCTCCCAGATCTTCGGACATGCTTTAATCTGAGCCTTGCTCAGCCTGCTGCACAGCTGTCTCTTCCCTCTATGATGCTGCATTTGAATTTCTTAGATTCGCTGTAATTTTCTTTTTAATTACGAAGTTGTGTGATGTCATCATCTTTTTTGGTTTACTCTCTCATGTAGTAAAGCCATCTCCAATAAATTCCTGAGAGAAAGGGTTCATGAAAGTTAAACTTTTTCATAACTTTTATGAGTGAAATCTTTCTTTCTTCAAAGACTTCTCCTTGATACTTAGTCCTGCTTGGTATAAAAATCTAGATTGAAATTACTTTCACTCAGAATTTTGGATTTGCACCTTCATTGTGACTACGCATCATCTTGAATCTTGAACCTCCTTTCGTTTTTCTTTCCATTTTGGTGGTGTGTAAGTCTTTCCTTTGTTCTCAGCCCTCTGAAATGTTATGATGTTTTGTTTCAGGACACCTTTTTTCTATGGAAACTCATTGTCTTCAATTTTGTGACATTTTCTTATACTCGTCTTATTTCTTCTCCACTGTCTATTCTTTGTGGATTTGTCCTCCTGTTTTCTTAGCCTCGTGGGCTTGCCTTATTTTGTCTTTTTTTTCTCCTGTCTGCCATACTTTTATCATCTTGCAGGAGTACAGAAGTATTTCCTCAGCTTCTGTTGTATTTTCATATCTGTTATCATATATTTAATTTCCAAGAGTTGTTTTTGGATCTCTGAATTCTTGTTTCATTGCTGTGTGTTTTGTCATTCTAAGGATTTGATTTTATTTTTTTAAATGTCTCCTACGTGAGTTCTTTACCACTAACACCACCTGGGAAACCCCGATTTTTTTTTTTTTTAATCAGCTTTTGTCCCTCTGTAGAGTCTGTCTCTATCTCCTTTTAATTTAGTCTGTGTTCATCACATGTCAAAGTGATGGTTGGTTGTTTCTGCATATTTTACCAGTAGGAAGCTGAGGCCTCCACGTAAGACTTACCAACCAGAAGCTGCCCAGTAAAGTGATCAGGCTTGGCCATTTCACTTTCTTAGGGTGCCGTGTAAATTTTCAGTATCTTTTGGTCTCATCTCCTAGGATGGTCAGGTTTTCAGGAAAGAGTTTTCATATCTGCTGCCTACAGGGCAATTTGATTTCTGGGAAACAAGGAGAAGAAGAGTACTGTACTCAGCAGCACTTGGTACCCTTGAGTCTAAAGTTCGCTGTTGGACCCTCTTTGGTCAATTAGCAGGCGGTTTCCTGCCAGGCCAGGGAGTAGCAAAGCGCCCAGTTGTGTGGGCCTGGGGAGAGCCTCTGGGGCTCCAGTTGCCTTTTCTTTTAATTTTGTTATTAAAATGTAACACATACAGAAAAGTTTCTCTGTCATAAGTATGCACTGAATGGATGACCCCAACTCAACAGACCTGTTCTGTGCAAGGCAAGAAATACATGTTCTGTATTCCCATATTCCTCCCCCACACTCTCTTCTGATTACTGCTGTCTCTCTCCACAGAGATAAGCAGTCTTCTGAAGATTCCCTTTGTCTGTTTTTATACTTTGTAATTAGGATTATCTATTACATGTTATTTTTGAGTCCATCTTCCTTTAGGCATCATTGTTGTGAGATTCATCTGTGTGGTTGCATAGAGCTGTAGTTCACTCACTTTTATTAATCCACAACTTACTCATCCATCCATTCCCCTGCTGAGAGACACTGTCACATTGAGTTTGGACCTTCTAAGTACCTCCTCAGTGTCTTCAGTAAGCGGAAGAATTGCTCCTGTTTTCATTCATGCCTTCACCTCTGCATCCCGTGCTGCAAGCCCTGAGCCTCACTTAGAAGAGTCCCGGGGTGCAAAAAAGCCGCTATTCTGCTCTCCCTACTGTTGGTGTAGGGCTCAGCTTTCCGGGTCTGTGAGTTTCTTAACTATTTAGCTATCTGCTTTCCAACCTCTTATGATGCATCTCTTTTCCCACTTTTTTAATTAAAAACATCTTTTATGTGACTTTTGGAAGGAACTGGGGGTAGTACTTGTGTCTATTTCTCTCTTTCTTTTTGTAATCAAAGTTGAACTTTATTGTAAATGTCTCATTTATTTTCAATTTCTACTGAGATGAATGTCTTTCTGGGAGACAGTGTCTTAGGCTTAACTATATTACCCCCTTTTATAGTAAATGTAAGTCAATAATTATTAAGTATAATAGTAAAGTTTTGTTTGTAAAATACATATTATCCTTTCAAATATTTAAAAGTTGTATTTTAAACATTCAGTCTAATTCTCAGAAATTTTCTTTAATAGGGTATCGCTGGAACTGATGTAGCTAAAGAAGCATCTGATATTATTCCACGGATGACAATTTTACAAGCATTGTTAAAGCAGTTATGTGGGGACGAAATGTCTATGACAGCATCTCAAAATTCCTTCAGTTCCAGCTTACCGTTAATGTAGTAGCAGTGATTGTTGCTTTCACGGGCGCCTGTATTACTCAAGTAGGTTGACAATTTGTTTATTAAAACTTGCTTATTTTAGAGCACAAATGTATATAACCTGCCTTTTAAAAATATTTAAGTATTTAAATAAGTTCAAGCTTAGCATTTTAGGTTAATTAATATAGAAATGTAATTTTTAACTCCTGTACTTTAAGTTTTTAAATAGAAACGGCTTCCTGGGAACTGCTGAATCCCTGGAAAGTTGTGAGTGTCTGTTAAGAAGCCTGTCTTTTCTAGGACTCTCCACTTAAAGCTGTGCAGATGCTATGGGTAAACCTCATCATGGACACGCTTGCTTCCCTGGCTCTGGCAACTGAACCCCCCACTGAATCTCTCTTGCTTCGGAAACCTTATGGTAGAAATAAGCCTCTCATCTCGCGCACAATGATGAAGAATATTTTGGGCCATGCATTCTATCAGCTTGTCGTAGTCTTTACACTCTTGTTTGCCGGTAAGAATTCAATGCCCAGTAAAGTGTCAGTTGTTTTGGTTCTGAGCTTATATTGCAGATTTTTCAAGAATGTATGTTATTATTCTTTCTGGCTCCCCATTTATCTTTAATTTCTTATGTCAGTGGATGCTTAGTACATTTTGAGAGGCAGTGTGATAGTAGTGGGAAGTAAAGAGTCCTGATTTCTTTTGCTTGGCCCTACCACTAACTTAGATGTGATCTTGAACATGTCACCTTAGTTCAGGGGAGCTTCAGTCTCCTTCCATCTAAGATAAGAGAGTGGTACTGGAGGATCCCAGGTCCCTCACAACTCTTTCTGTGCTGCTGTTAGAGATCAGAGAAAGGTCTGGCTAGGTTTTATTGCATGCTTCCTTAAAATGTTCAGTTATTTTGTATGATAATTACAAAGCAATAATTTTTCATTCTTCAGGAGAAAAGTTTTTTGATATTGATAGCGGAAGAAATGCTCCTTTGCATGCTCCTCCATCGGAACATTATACTATTGTTTTTAATACCTTTGTACTGATGCAACTTTTCAACGAAATAAATGCACGGAAAATTCACGGTGAAAGAAATGTTTTTGAAGGAATCTTTAATAATGCCATCTTCTGCACAATTGTTTTAGGCACTTTTGTGGTACAGGTGGGTAATTGTAAAAGAGAGTTTCAAACATGATTTTACTGTGTGGAGATCTTAGGTAAGCAGGTGGCTTATTCCAGAAAATACTTGACCTCAATGTGTGGGCCTTCTGTGTACTGCCTTGATGACATCAAAGAAGAATTTTAAATATTACAACTCAGGTGAAAATCTGCCCCATCCTGCAGTTCTGCCTGTGAATGAGTATGTTAAACTAGGACTCCTTCAGTTGCCTTACTGGTTCTGTGGCTGTGACACTGCTCACAGCAGTGTTTGCTCTCGCTCACTCGGTTTCTGATTAGTTATTCTACATTGCTTTTATGAAAACTGTTATAGTGTTGATCTTATTTAAGGCCAGTCTTAAACAGCTAACCACTTCTTAGTCTACCTAGAGTGATCCCTTAATTGCTTCTAGCAATTAATAGCAGTTGTATTTCTACAGTTGAGTTCATTACTAAGTAATAATCAGTTTTGAAGTGAGTCTTAAAATCCACATGATTCTAAATGCCTGCGTCCTGAGCTGGTCATATGCCACTTCTGTAATTTGTAACATTGTCAAAACGAGGCAGAAGAGGAGGATGGGGTGTGAACACTGAGGCTGAGAAGGAGTAGGACGGACTGAATTTTGCCCTCTTTATAAAGACCATAGTAAGAGCAAACTAAGCATCACTTTGAGTGTGGGAAATTGTACGTCATTGTGTGTTATACCTATGTCTTATATCACCTTGGATTCTGTGGTACTCTTCCATGCAAATAACTGTTAATAGTAGAATCTGGAATCAGAGCAGGTGGGTGAGTGGTGCGTGATCACACAGGAGGTCAGTAAACACAGTAAGATTTAAAACGTGAGCTTTTCAAGGATAGAATCAGACAGTGACAGTGCTGGTTTCAAAATGAAGATCTAAGAATTTTGAAGCATTTATTCATTCTGTGCCTTGGACACTGGATTCTGAAACCCAAAACTCTCAATTATTTCTCTGCAAACCATTTCTGTTTAGCTTTCAGTTTTTCTGTCAGCTTGAGAGGAACTGTTGCTTGCTTAGTTGTTGTATAGTTTCTGGAAGTATTTTATTTTAAAAAAATCATTATTCTTGATACCCTAAAATGTTAGTTCCTACTTACTATCAAAGTTAGGTTTATTTTATCTGTTTTTAGTATATGGGAATTGCAAAAACATAACTTCTTGTCTCTCTACCAAGCAAGTCTGATAACACTTAGTTGCTGGCCTAGATTGATATGCCCAGGACCACTGACGGAAGTAAGATCACGTCTGGATCAGCTATTTTGTTTGTTCATTACAAGTCCACAGTGAGATATAAGGAGCATGGGTCACAGTATAAGTCAGCAACTTCACTAAATAAATTTATTCTTGATTATTCCTCCAGATAATAATTGTGCAGTTTGGTGGAAAACCTTTCAGTTGTTCAGAACTTTCAATAGAACAGTGGCTGTGGTCAATATTCCTAGGAATGGGAACGTTACTCTGGGGCCAGGTAAAAAAATCTCATCACTTTTTGTTCAAACCTAAACGGATTTTTTTTTTTTTAAATTTCTAGTGTGTATACTTTTTAATCAATTCTATATAACTTGATTCTAAGTAGTTTTCATTCTGGGTCAAGAAAGGACATTCAGAGATTATTTTTAATGTAATATTTGCTCTAGTATGTCACTTGGTATTAATTATGATTATGCCTATGCAATAAAACACTAATTTCTTACACAGTCTTTTAACTTGTTTTTTAGAACAAGTTTTACAACTGTTACTAAAATGATGACATTTATAACTGGTCAGAATGCTAATATCTGTATCTTTTGCTCTATGACCTACTTTGCATTTTCAGAATTAATATTTTAATAAAAATATTATATGCTTTAGCCTTTTTATCATTCTGTTATATAATTTCATAAAAATGTAGCATTGAAATAATCTTGAGTTTCAGTTGATATGACAAATGTTTCCATAAAACTCCTGATGTCTGGAAAAATAGGCCACAAAATGACATTTTAGATGATCTGGATTGAATGACTTTAACAGGGTACATATAAAATACACTGCCTCAAAACTGAGATGTCCTTCATCTTCACTGTGGGTACCTGACTTGCAAATGTATATCATTGTTTCTTAAAAGCTAAGTGATAACAGTGTGTGTGTTCATTTTAAATCTATTACCATAACTAGAAAACTGATAGAGAATCTACTAACATTGTCATAAATGCAAGTTATCACATGTTACAATGTGTAATTGATGTGAACTAATTTATGGTTATTTTGCAAGTCAGACTAAACATTCAGATTGTACTTAACCTTAACTCAATCTTCACATGCTTTTTATCTTTTTCTTTTGTTTCTAGGGTCTGAACTTTCTCTTCTTATTCATTGTAAAGACCTTTTTTAACAGAGATCTTCTTTTAAGTAGGGTCTGTACTAGGTCCACATTTTTCTTTTAACTGTTCTAGTTACTTTATAATGTTCCCTCACAGGCAAAGCCAACCCCTCCAACCTCCCTCCACATCTGGCTATTTTTAAGAAGAGGAAATTCAATATAGTGTACATGCCTTATAGGCATTAGTAACTATCTTTGGTTGACATTGTCCATTGATTCTTAGGTGCCATGGTAGAAAACACTGATTTGTTAAGTCAGGAAACCTAGGGTCTTAGTTACTCCATGAACAAGTCACTTTCTATGCCTCTGAACCTGTTTCGTCTCTAAAGTGAGGTGGTTGAACTGGAAGTTCTCGGAGCAGTTCTGATACTCTCTGCATGCCTATTTCTCCCAACTTCCTTAAGTAATGGCTGTTAACACTTAGAAGTTAATACATATTGGTATTGTTCTATCTTTTATGTCTTCTGGGGCATTTGTTCCTGTTTGGTATCATTCTCAATCAGTGTTAATCAATTTTAAATAGTTATAGTTTATGAAAATAAATGCATTGAATAAAACCTATTTTCAGTGCACCCTTGAAGGTTTTCTGAACTTGAGTGTGTTTTTTCCTCATTGAATTCTTAAAGCGCTAATGAAATGTAAACTTCTTTTGCATCCTATAAAATCGATTTTCATTTTATTTGAAATAAATATTAATATGAGTTTAAGTAAGTGTATATATATGTGTATATCAAAGCATGGTTGAATAATTCATGGTCTCGAATGTCTTAAATAAAATCTGCAAATGTAATCAGGTTATTTTCATTCAGGGAAACTTTTGCCCTTCAAACTTAAATCTTTTGTGTAGCTAACGGAAGACTGTTTTTTGTTCTGAGAAAGAAGGCCTATGATGGACCAGATTTCATTGCTTCATTGGTAAAGATAGTTGGCTCTTGAGTGCAGCTCTTCATTCCTTTTCTGTATTGAAGTTGATCAGTCTCATTGTGTCTTGATATGGTTTGTTTCTAAGTTCTCCCCCCTGTGTTGTAGCTTATTTCAACAATTCCAACTAGCCGTTTAAAATTCCTCAAAGAAGCTGGTCATGGCACACAGAAGGAGGAAATACCCGAGGAGGAGTTAGCGGAGGATGTGGAAGAGATTGATCACGCTGAGCGGGAGTTGCGGCGTGGCCAGATCTTGTGGTTTAGAGGTCTGAACAGAATCCAGACACAGGTATGGGCCTGGTGGAGAGGTAGGAGAGACAAGGGGAACGGGAGCCAAGGGCCTTTGGAGCTGGGGAGGAGGTTTGAATGTGCTCCTTCGCTTCCTTTCTAGCCTCCCCAACCCGCAGAACTTACTCTTTTGAAAAATAGTCCTGGTGCCTGGAATGAGTGCAAGTTTTAACTGACTACGAAAGAATGTGTCCGTATGCCCCTAAGCTCCTTTTCTCCTAACTTTTTTTCCACCCCCTTCATCTCCAAATGCTCCTGTTGCCTATTTATCTGCTCTGTAAAAAGTGCCTTTTTCTTTTTTATATGTTGATAGATGGAATGGCCTTTCTCTTGTTCTCTCTCTCTCTTGCTGAGCAAGCTGTCACAATCTCTGATTCCTTGCAGATGGATGTAGTGAATGCTTTCCAGAGTGGAAGTTCCATTCAGGGGGCTCTAAGGCGGCAACCCTCCATCGCCAGCCAGCATCATGATGTAACAAATATTTCTACCCCTACACATGTAGTGTTTTCCTCTTCTACTGCTTCTACTACTGTGGGGTGTGAGTGTGTGTTCCTAAGTGCATGAAATTAACATTTCCTACTTCACACACCTAACGTTTCTCATTTTCTCCTTAATGTTTGAATTCATTGTTCAGGCTTTTCATAAAGCTTTCTTTTCGTAAAGTGGATTGAGACCTCAAAGTGTTGTCGTTATTGTCGTTTTATTTCTTAGAGGGCTAGATAACAGGTCGAACAATTGAAACCAAAGATCAGACATGAAATCTTTGTCTCTACGCTAACTCTGATAGTTTACATGGGGAATAAAACTGTAGCTTAGAATTTGTGAAACTACTATAAATTTTTGAGTATATGCCTTTAAACATACGCCATTCTGCATGATTCCCAAAAGCATGTGATTTGAAACTGATCTAACAGAACCAAGAAATTGTGTTTTTAAAGCTGAAAATGAACTTAGTGCCTTGACTTGTATCTTGATCAGTTTAGAAAGTACGTTGGTACCCTGAAGAAAAGTTCTGAGTATATACCCAGATGTTTGCCTTCTTAGACTTCCCTGGTGGCTCAGACAGTAAAGTGTCTGCTTCCAATGCAGGAGACCCAGGTTCGACCCCTGGATTCGGAAGATCCTCTGGAGAAGGACATGGCAACCCTCTCCAGTACTCTTGCCTGGAAAATCCCATAGACAGAGGAGCCTGGTAGGCTACAATCCATGGGGTTGCAAGGAGTTGGACACAACTGAGTGATTTCACTTCACTCACTTGCCTCCTTAGCCTGGACTTTGTGGGCTTGCTGTGAATTTTTTATTTATTTTGTTTTAAGGTGGAAACCCTGTAGAAGCTTCTAAGTTTTTGGTATTTATGTGAGTTTTTTTTTTAATACAATCAATTTAAAATGGCTTCCTAGATAAGATATTCTATTGAGTTTTCCAAAGAAGTAGGGAAAAATGCATTAAAAAATTTTTTTTTATTCAATTTTTTTTTGAAGTTTACTCAGCTCTCCCACCACTGCCTACCTCCTACCTCTTACAGCAACCATTTATTTTTTGTTTTTTTAATATCTGTGAGCTTGGTTTCTTTTTTGGGGGGGGTGAGGTTTATATGTCACATATACATGTAAGAGAAATCATATGGTATGTGTCTTTCTCTGTCTGATTTATTTCATTTAGGATAATAATACTGTCAGGGTCCATCTGTGTTTTTGTAAATGTCTAAAATTCCTTCTTCTTTATGGTTAAATACTATTCATGTGTGTGCCCACCATACTTTATTTATCCACTCATTCATCAGTGAACACTTAATCTTGTTTCCATTTCATCCTAATAGATGTGAAGTAATGCCTCGTTGTGATTTTGACTTGCATTTCTGTGATTAGCAATATTGAGCATCTTTTTATGTACCACTTGGCCATTTGTGTATATTTTTGGGGAAAATGGCTGTTCAGATCTTTTGACCATATTTTAATTGGACTCTTTGGGGGTTTTGTTATTGATTTGTATAGATTTTTAAATATATATATATATTTTTTGAATATTTGCCCCATATAATGTACATATATTTGCAAATATTTTCTCACATTTTATGAGAACAAAATATTGCCTCTTCATTTTGGTCATGGTTTTCATTGATGTGTAGAAACTTTTTATCTGATGTAATCCCACTTGTTTATTTTTCCTTTTATGCTTTTGGTGTCAGATTCAAAAAATCGTCATCAAAACCTATGTCAAGAAGCTTAGCATCTGTGTTTTTTCTAGGAGCTTTATGGTATCATGTCTCATGTTAAAGTTATTATAATTCTGAATTCATTTTTGTGTGTGATGTAAGATAGTGGTCCAGTTTCATTCTTTAGCATGTGGTTGTCCCACTTTCCTAACACCATCGTTGAAGTGACTGACTTTCCCCATTGTATATTCTTGATTCCTTTGCTGTGAATTAATTGATCGCCTGTGCATGGGTAAATTTCTGGGGTCTCTGTTCTTGTCCATTGATCTGTATGTCCGTTTTTATACAAACTCATGCCAATATCATACTGTTTTAAGTACTACATCTTTGTAATGCAGTTGAAATTAGGGAGTATGATGCCTCCGGCTTTGTTTTTATTTCTCAAAATTGCTTGGCTACGCAGGGTCTTTTGTGATTCCATACAAATTCTAGGATTGTTTGTTCTATTTCTGTGAAAAATGCCATTGGAATTTTGCTAGGGATTACATTGAATCTGTATTGCTTTGGGTAGCATGCACATTTTAACACTTAATCCTTCCAGCCTGTGAATATGGAATATCTTTTCATTCATTTGTGTCATCTTCAGTTTGTTTTATTACTGTCTTGTAGTTTTCAGTATACAGGTCTTTCACTTCCTTGGTTAAATTTATTCCTAGATACTTTATTATTTTTAATGCAATTGTAAATGAGATTGGTTTTCTTAATTTCCCTTTCACGTAGTTATTAGTGTAAAGAAATACAACAGATTGTTGCATTTTAGTAAACTCTCCAGAAGTCTTATAACCTTTATCATCCTTACTCTGAATTAGCTTGTTGATTCCATGGTGGATTCTCAGTATATTGGAAGCATTAAAGATATAAATGCACCCACCCCTCATCTGTACCCTCCAACTCAGTCATGATACCTGATTTGGGCAGTGACTTATCTTTTCCATTTGATCTTTAGCCAGTGAGAGACTAAAGAGGAATCTTGGGAAACGTTGTTCAGTCGCTCACTTGTGTCCAGCTCTTTGCAACCCTACAGACTGCAGCACACCAGGCTTCCCTGTCCTTCACCATCTTCCAGAGCTGGCTCAAGCTCACGTCCATTGGGAAACTGGGGAGAGGATAAATTAAGGGAAAAAACAATGCTGTTTAAAGAAAAAGAAAGACTGTTCACTCAAGAGTCTACCTGTTCGCTTTTGCTTGAGTAATTTTCATTTGCTATTTTTGACAGTGTCACACAGCAGGCAGAGTAGGAACTATCCCCATTTTACAGGTGTGAACGCTGACTTAGAGTTTAAATGACGTGTCCATAGCTAATAAGCAGAGGCAGCATGATATAGACCAAAGAGCAGCCAGGTGCTGAGAAGACAATCTGACCCTGTAACTTTAGACATGTTACTATCTTTAGGGTGACTGACTTTAGGATGTTACATTTGTATACATGGACAGATAGCAGTCTTCCTCTTAGAATACCGTGGTGCCACCTGCCTGAATGACATGGAATGGGCAGCCTCATGCCTGGCCTTATGCTTGGGATGGCTGATGTCACTTGCATCCCTCCCTCGTCTGGATTCCACATGATTCCTGGCTTTCGAGGGCATGTTACCACTCATGCCTTCACCTCCTGCGCTTAGTGTTCACTTTGTTGTATTTCATAAACACTGCAAAGCCTACCACATGCCCTGGAACCTCCCGACTTTGTCATCTAGGGAGAGAAGCCGATGAGGAGACAGGAATTTCGACATGGTGATGAAACAGTGTTATAACAGAGTCTTCACTCCTCCTTGAGAAGTCAGGGAAAGTTACCTAAGGAAATTACTCTCAAGCTGACCCCTTGATAGAATTTGTTGGTTGAGGAAAGCAGATCCCAGCTGATGTAGTTTAAAACTAAAAGAGTAATGAAATGAAGGAGTTGTTGAGGCTGGAATGGAAAGTAAGCTTCTATCTATATCCACAGAAGGAGCCAAACTGAGACTTAATCCCGATATATTCCCTCCCCTCAAAACTGAAAAATTGCAAACTATCTGATAGACAAGTTGAAAGGTTAATCCATACAAAATCCCTTTGCCTGGATTTACCACTTCGTAATGTTTTATGGTATCTTCCCTGGTGGCTCAGAAGTTAAAGCGTCAGCCTCCAATGCGGGAGACCTGGGTTTGGTCCCTGGGTCGGGAAGATCCCCTGGAGAAGGAAATGGTAACCCACTCCAGTATTCTTGCCTGGAGAATCCCATGGACAGAGAAGCCTGGTGGGCTACAGTCCACGGGGTCACAAAGAGTTGGACATGACTGAGCGGCTTCACTTACTTAATGTTCTATGATGTCTGCTTTATCTTTATAATATTAATATATGCCATTTTATCTAATACACAGTCCATATTTAGATTTCTTCAGTTGCCCCCAAAATGTCATATATTACAGCTTTTTTGATCCTGGATCCAAGAAAGGACATTCAATAGTGTATATTATGACTCCTCTCCTTTAACCTGGATCCGTTTTCTCTAACTTTATTTTTCATAACATTGATTTTCTTTTTAAAAAAATCTAGGCAGATCGTTTTATAAAGTGTCCTACATTCTGAATTTGACTGTTTCCTCTTGATTAGCTTTAAGTTAAACTTCTTTTGACAAGTTTTATCTACTAGGTGGAATAAATTCTGTTGATTTTTATTTCAGCAAAATTTTAAATAGTTGACTTTTCTCACTAGGTATGGTATCATATTAACTGTATTTCTCTGTATAATTGTGTCCCAGGCTTTATATTAAATATCAAATCAATCACAAGCTCTGTTTTAAGTCTTACACACCCACACCTGCTGCAGACTCTTTTCTGATGCACAACTCTGTATGAAACCTCTTAGTTGCTGGGCACAGGTAGCCAGGGTAATGGTGTTAATTCATTTAATGGAAGATTTAATTTTATCCCTGAGTTCCTGCCCTAATAGAGAATAATCTTAGGAATATCTATGTCAAACTTCTTTGACTCTTCTTTTTAACCTCTTTTTTAAATTGGAATATAGTTAATTTACAATGTTGTATTAGTTTCAAGGGTACAGCAGAGTGATTGTTATACATATATATCCACTCTTCTTCAAATTCTTTTCCATTATAGATTATTACAAGATACTGAATATAGTCCTCTGTGCTATGCAGTAGGTACTATCTGGCACTTGACAGAAAATATTCCCAACCCCTATTCCAGATAATTAAGACTTTAGCTATTACACAGGTCTCACTTTGAGAAAATTTGATGTACAAAGACACAACTTGGAAAAGCAACCTATAATTTTCTTTCCTGTTGCAAAGTATCTTTCACTTTACCATTGAAATTCTTTAACTTATAGTGCATATAGTAAAAGTATGATGACAAAGTTCAGGAAAAGTCTGTTGTAGAAGGTAAAATAGAACTGTCCTGTGTACCATGTTTTGGTCAGTAATATTCTTTTCTCCTATCAAAAGTTAGGATTATATTTGAGAAAATGGGTGGTTTAGCATGGTACGTGATCTTATTTGCTAGATTTAATGTAGTGCTTACCTTAGTCATCACTTTCAGTTTCCTAAAATTACTTTATTATTATAATCATTTCAGTGTATTGTTTGCCATATGTGCCTCATGCCTCAGATTTTTTCCTCTGAATAATTTATTCTCTAAAATTTTTTCTTGACATAGGAATTGTTGAATTTTCCTTAAATTGTGTTGTACATAGTAGATCTTAATTGCTATTAAAAGAATAGCATTTAAAGACTGGATTAAATAAACAGTAGGGGGTGAATTGTCCAAAATGGGTAATCAGCTTCTGCTTAAACTGATTTCTTTGTGGTATTGAAATAATTTTCTATCTACCTACAGTATAATGCATGCAATTGTGCTTTTTCGTTACTCAGAATTACTATTGTACTGTGAGAATTTTACCTATAAAAGTTACAGAGATGAGAGCAAATATAACTAGCTCAGTGGCATGCCTTAGATCGGGTGCTTTCTTATTTAATGAGCAAGAAGTAAAACAAATTTGTTTCTGTGACCCCTAGTTAATCTGGATGTTGTTTTGTGTGCCTAATATGAGAACTGTTTTTTTGAAAATTATATTGCTTTGGAGCATTTCTAAGCTCCCCTTGTACTGTGCTGACCTTAATCTTAGGAAGTACCTTATTCTAGTAAAGTTAGTTATAATGTCCATATATTCTCTTCCTCTATTGACTTGAAAGACCTGGAGTTGGGAGTCCAGAAACCTTAGCTCTAAGACCTTCTGGTGCTAATTTGGAGTGACCTGACAAGGCAGCCACCTGTCTTCAGTTGCTCAGTTGTATTATTTGTAGAGTGGTTGAAATAAACTATCTCAAATATCCTTTCAAGCTTTGATGTTCTAGGATAGCATAATAAATTTTGTCAGATGGGGGGAAAAATTGAAAAACGTCAGTGGAAAGGAATCTGATTTCACCTGTCACAGATGTATGTAATTGTATGTATAAATACACTTGCTGCCCTCACCTGATTATTACTTTTTACACTCTACTCATCCTGGAGCTTTGCTAAACTCCCAGATCTCTAACTTACACCCATAACTTTCTTCTGAACTCTGAATATTTTCACTTTGCTTGTTTAACAGATTTAACATGTTTCAAAAATTGATTCATTTTCCCCGTGATTCTTCACTACTCTCCTCTACCCAGACTGGTCAGAACAAAAGAGAGACCTCAACTGCTTCTCTGGCTCCGTTAGCAATACCAGCAAACAAGTCCAATAAGCAGCAGCTTCAGAGTCATGTTAAGCAGCTCATCACCCACCAGACAGGCTGGCTGGCCCTCCAGTCCATGTTCTCTGTGCCTGCTGGCCACTGACAGCAGTGAACACGAGAGTGCAGGAGTCGCTCCAGAATCTCAATTTCAGTTCCTTTGGTTCAAGTCTCAGAAGTGGGGATCTGGAAGAGTCAAATGCATACGAGTAGAGTGGAATGGGGATTACCGGGGGAGGGGCAATTGCAAGATGCTGTTCAAGGGGTACAGAGTTTCAGTTATGCAAGATGAATGAGTTCCGGAAGTCTGATGTATAGCATGGTGACTGTAGGTCACAACACTACTGTCTACTTGAATTTGCTAGGAGAGTCCAACCTCAGGTGTTCTCAGCACACACAGACAATAACTATGTGGGGTAGTGAATATGTTAATTAACTGGATTGTGGTGACTGTTTCATGCTGTAGATGTGTATCACATAGTCTTGTGTGCCTTAAATATATACAGTAAAACAAGTGGGCATAAATTGTTACATTTTTACAAAATAAGTTGAAATATCCCTGTGAAGAATTTTGTTTTTTGAATACCATTGTTTTTATGAGGTGATTTTGGTGACTTAGGACTTTAGTCATCTTTTTTCCTGAAATGTCACTATCAGTTATATCTGGATAACTGCATAATAAGTAATAATAATCCAGTTATTTGGGGTTTTTTTAAGTCTTTATGATACTGGATTAATGAGACCCCGAGTCTGTATGTTTAATAATGTATTTGAGTTGATTACTCATTGACCTTTTTGCTTCCATATAGCAGAGTTCTGAGAAGGAAGATGAATTGTTGGTCTGTGTGTTTAAGGGTGAAAATGCTTGAACACTTTTTCTTCTCCTTGGGAAGTTTTTCACAGAAGAATCTCAGAAAGTTTTTTGTTTTATTTTAAATCTGTTCTTTCCAGTACATAAACTTACTTAAGTTTTATTATTATAGAGAAAAACACTAACACTTTATAGACAAATGGCATATACTCAAATATTTATAGCTGTTTAATGGCATTTCATAGATATTTATTTGGGTTTTGTCTTTATTTTTATTTTTTTAATTAAGGGTGTAGTGGGGTAGATGTGAGTTCATTGTGGCATTCAGCTTATATTTGCTTGGCTTTTTCATAGTCGGTGATTCCCTAATTCCTAGCATGATGAGTAGTAACCCTCTGTGCTTGACTTCGTTTAACTTATTTGAATTGTTTTTAAAAATTATATTTCTTTTATTTGAAAAATCAGCTAACGCTTGTGTATGGTTAATTTTATGTTTGTTTTCTCTTTGATTTTCTTTTCTTAGGGAAAAATATCCTATAAAATGGCTATTAAATTCTTAGCCAGTGACAATGAGATATTCTTAGTATTTGAATTCTGTACTCCTTAATTCTTAGAGTATGTGGTTTTGTTGTTCTGTAGTGTCCTACTAAAATATTCATTTTTTTACAGTGTATTGCAAGTTCACTGCATTACATGCAAATATGATTCACTCATCCCTAGCTGTTTGTGGATTCAGACTCATAAATGAACCATTTTTAAATGAAGGTAACAGCGTACTGATATGTTTCTGTGTTTTCTGATATTTACAGATTCGAGTGGTGAATGCATTTCGTAGTTCTTTATATGAAGGGTTAGAAAAACCGGAATCAAGAAGTTCAATTCACAACTTTATGACACATCCTGAGTTTAGGATAGAAGATTCAGAGCCTCATATTCCCCTTATTGATGACACTGATGCTGAAGATGATGCTCCTACAAAACGTAACTCCAGTCCTCCACCCTCTCCCAACAAAAATAACAATGCTGTTGACAGTGGGATTTACCTTACAATAGAAATGAACAAGTCTGCTACCTCTTCATCCCCAGGAAGCCCACTACATAGTTTGGAAACATCACTCTGATTGTAAGCTGAATGTTAACACACTAGCTGCATTGTAAGGAAACAAATTGAAACTGGGTCTTTTCACATATTGTGACGGACAAGATAGTATTCTTGTCTCTGGACTTCAACAGAAGACATACTTGTACGAATGTAGATTTATTTTTTTAAAAAAAAAAGCAAAGCTTTCTGCCAGACTGAGGGTGCTTTTTGGGGGGTGGGAGTAATGAACTGACAGATAAACAGTAACTCAGCATAAGTCGACCTGTGGATCATCAGTAGAACCTAAGAATGGTCCTGAACAGTATATTAGCAGAGTTTTAGTTGATCTCAATCCTTGATGGGAGAGAGGGAGGAGTAAAGCTGGGCAAGCAAGCAAAGAGCCCTGGATCATTGAATTGATGCTTTAATTTCTGCTGTTGGCTGTTAATAATTTGGATTATTTATGTTTATAAATGATGCAGATCTGTTTACAAGGTTTGTAGATACTTTTTTTGTTCCTGTTCATAGATGGGACGCTTCCTTATAACTGATGCAGAGATAAAATTAGTCCTTCAAATACTGCTGTATTTTCAGGAAAAAAAAAAAAAGAGGGGGGTGTTTCTATGAAACTGTACTAAATTTTTGCCTACAATTTACCTTGTTAAATACTGTAGATAAATTGCTAATACTAATAGCCAAATAGATAACACTAATGCTTTGTTTTAAAAAAAAACAGCAATGAAAAAAACAAAACAAAAAAAAAAAAAACATGAGCAGTGGTGTTCTAATGAAGTTATGGCATCTGTCTTAATTAGTTTCTTAAATACATTTACTACTTAATGGTTTTGAAACAACTGTTTAATTTTTAAAATTTTTGAAAACTTGCTAATAACCTTTGTTCAGAATTTAGTAGATTGTTTAATGCAGGACATCAACGACATAATGAAAGATGCTTGAAATGCTTTTGTTATTTCAGGCAAATCAAATTAAACTATCAAACTACAAGAGAATTTTAGTCCTTTTTGTTTTTGTCTACACATGTTAGTTCAGTGATGTCTTGGTGAACTGTGAGTGAACTGTATTGATTTTATTTTTTTCTAATAAATCCTTAGAAACCTTCATACAGCATGAGGGCTGTTGGCATTTTGAAAAAGGTTAATAAGTAGAAGCATACATGTTTTCCTTTTGGTTTTGAAACTTGTTTGTAAACATAAATAAATATGCCCTTTTATTAAATAAATACACAGCAGTTTTTTTTAAAAAAGAACTTTGAGCTTCTTTACTCAATTCTGCCTATGTGGTCACTGGTCTGTTCTCTTTAACTGCAATTGGAATAAATTTCAAGATGGTAACAGCCCCATGAGGTACCCTCTGTAATTCCTTGGTGGCAATCTACTAGAACCAGATAAAGAAAATCATTGCAGTTTGACATGTTCTTCATAGAGTTTATTTAGTTTGCCTAAAATAATCTCAAGAGTTTAAAAAAATAATCACGACCGCATTGTCTCTGATACATTTGTTTTCATTCTTAAGTGGCCAAATAACAAATTAGTTAAAATGATAATGTGAAAAGATGGGAAAGGCCCTAAAGATATATATTTAGATATCTTACTTAACCATATGCTGGAATGCCTGTCTGTAACCCAGTTGGATTTTTTAAGTGTGTATTTCTTTTGTCTGCCTTCTCCCCTTTGCCTCTGTCTTTACCATTTAGGAACTGGCACTGTGTTAGGGCCCAGATTTCACCAGATATACGATCCTCAGGCTGACATAGAGTTTACAAGGACTACTGCATCTGAAAATGCTGACCCAGCAAAGAGACATTTAGTTGATGGTGCTTGATATTTTTGGTGGGTGGGGGAGAATCTTTTTCTCTCCATCAGTCCTTTGCAGTTATCCTCTGCAAGACTTAGAAACACACTGGCTCTGTCAGCATTTGTAATTGTACATTACTCATCAGGTATTTAGAGTGAATCATACTGTACAAAGAGGTAGCATGATATGCTGGAAAGCATACTAGGCTAGGACTCAAGACCTGGTTTCTAGTCTGGGTTTTGCTATTAATGTGCTGCATGACCTTGGGAAAATCATCTCCCGTACACGAGGGTGGTGGACTAGACTATCTGGAAGAACCCTTTTCAGCTCTAAAAATTTATCCTATCAACTGGAGAGCCTACAAGGCATAGGGAATAGAGAAAAGGGAAGTGTTTTCAGTTTTCTCTTTTATTTTGATTATGCTTAAATATGAATGTAATTACCAAAAGATATAGAAGTGCATGTGCTTTGGAGGATTTGTATTGAGCTTTTACAGTATTCGTTTTTCACTCAAGGCAATGGCTTTTTACACCAACTCTAATCCATAAACGGGTCTTAAGACATCCATGAAGTAGTAGCAAGACATGCTTAGTGTGTATTTCTCTCTTTGAGACACTGTAATTTCTACCAGAAATTTCCAGAGCATTATGTAAGTAGGAAAAAATGCAAGCAAGCTGTTAAAGATCTTGGATCCCATTATATAGTATGTATAGCCGAAATCAGCATCTGTAATTCAATCACTTATTCTCTTTTATCCTCTAACCAAAAAATTGTTTAATTTTGCATCCCAAATGTTTTTAATCTTTGTATATTTTTTAAAAATCTTTTTCTCCTCATCATTGCCTTTTTTGTGGTTGTAAATAGACTTACTTGCACTTTGAAGATGAGTTACTCCTTGTCATCTTATAAATATGTGATATGGTAATTTTCATAACAGATGTCAGTTTTGAACCAAGAAATGGCAATTTGTTTATAAGAAAAAAAAAAAACTGGCTTCATTTCTGTGAAACTGCTCTTTGAAAATTTCTTTTTACACGTGTAAGCCAACTGAGATAACCGTGATGGTGTTGATTTCTTTCAATGATGCTTACCATCTATTTTAGCCACTGAGCCTTTTATTATTTGTCTATTTGTAAAGTTTATTTGTCTTAACTCATTTAATAAATATACTGTTTATCTGTTTCTGAATGGGGACTGACTGAACTTTTTGAATATTTAAGTTAATCTGAACATCATATTTTGAAATTACTTTTTTCTACTTGAAATTTTAAAAATCTAATTAATGAGAATTCTGTAATGTACTTGAAATGTTATGGTTCTGTTACAGTGAATCAGTGTCCTAATATGCATGATCTTGCCCCTAGAATGAATGTGAGTATGTCGTCCATTCTCTCATGCCCATCTTCAATCTTTGTAGCTCAAGAGTTAATTTCTGCAGTCCAGGGGAAAGTGAAGTTTTGGTTTTAGAAAAGATTATATTTTCACATTAACTGTAAGACCTGATTTTTTTCATTAACTAATCCAAACTTGTCAATAGCAATTATCTGAAGTTTATGATAACAAAATTAATCAATTTGCCCTCTGCTCATATTTTTATAATAAATTTTTAACATAAATTAGCAACTTTGAACTACTGAGAAAACTGAATTTTTTTGGTTACAAATACTATACTTTTACATTAGTAAATATTATTCAATTAATGAGTGTATAAGTACCATATTTATGAGGAGAGATTTTTTTTCCACTTTGTCAAGTTCAATTCTGTAAGTGTACTAAGTATTAGGATTGAATTTTGAATGAAATCCCTTTGTAAAATTCACTGAATAAGGAAAGTTTCTATAAGTTTTTGTGTATTGACATTTTTTTTCTTGCCTGTGTCTTCAGAGAGCTCCTGTTACGCTATAGCTGCTTGCTTTCTTTTACCCTCTGCCACTCTAGGACCCTAATGTCCAGATCCCACATTGCCTTTTACCTTTTCCAGTTAGTGTTACATTCACTTGTAGACCAAAAAATTTTATTAGTGTAATGATACTGCCTACCTAAAAGCAATCTTAGAAAGATCCTTGAAAATTCTTTTTCTGTTCAGTTCAGTCACTCAGTCGTGTCCGACTCTTTGTGACCCCATGAATCACAGCACGCCAGGCCTCCCTGTCCATCACCAACTCCCAGAGTTCACTCAGATTCACGTCCATCGAGTCAGTGATGCCATCCAGCCATCTCAGCCTCTGTCGTCCCCCTCTCCTCCTGCCCCCAATTTTTTCTGTTAGAATAGGCATTATAAAAATACCATAAAGAATGTTCCATGCTGGAAGAGGAGTCTTGGTTCTGTTCCTGTACTTCTCAGCAGTACCTCAGTGCAAAAGGAAATATCCTTCTGTAATTTGTAAGGGTGGTTTTGTCTCAAACTCTCGATAATTTACTTCTCTACTTTTTGTCTTAAGAACAACTTCTTTAACATTGTCCCTATTCATTAGAAAAATGTTTCTGCTTATAGATGATAATACCAAACATAGGCATTTTTAAGCTATATTCTCTAAATTCAGTGTCATTATTAAACTGGTTAACATTAATGGTTCCAAAGTAGGAAATTAAAGGAAGAAGTAGGCCTATGTGCTTATATAGTATCAGTCTTTGGCCCAACTTTCTTAACTGGCACTATATCCTAGGAAAACAAGTTTCCAAGTCAGTATTACATGAATGTGGGTGTGGGGGGGTTCAACGTGTTAAGTTTCTAAGATTGTCTTAAATGAAAGTGAAATCGCTTAGTCGCTCTTTGCGACCCCAAGGACTGTAGACTACCAGGCTCCTCTGTCCATGGGATTTTCCAGGCAATAGTACTAGAGTGGATTGCTATTTCCTTTTCCAGGAGATCTTCCCAACCCAGGGATCGAACCCAGGTCTCCTGCATTGTAGACGCTTTACCATCTGAGCCACCAAGGAAGTCCGAATTAAATCCAAATTACAAGGGCCACATAGCTTCCAAATTACTTTTTAGGTAATTAAATATAGACGCTGATACTTTCCTTACTGCTCAGAGTTATCTTGTCACATCACAGGTGAATATGTATAGAGTACCTGATCTGTCAATATGCTAAGCAGTTTTTGTGGACTATGTAAGTAATAACCCTGTGTTACTTCTGCCATTTTACATAAGGAGAGACTGAGGCTTAGCAAGTTTAAGTAACTTGTTCTGAGTCACATGATGAGCTCTAATTGACACTAAACAGATCTTTGCAAGAGCCCAGGCTGATAGCTGTTGGTTTTACTACAGTGCTAACATCTTGTTATCCGGAATCCAGGCCTAGTGCCTAAAAACCTTAACTTTTAAGTGTTTCTTTGTTGCTGTTCTTTTCTGATATCAAATGCATCAGAGTTGGTCTTGAAGATTCTTCACAACCTTCCTGGGTTATGAAGAGACAGGGAAAGAATCACTGATTAAGATATATAACCCAAGCTTTCCTTATAATAGACCTCGTGTAAGGTAAACTCAGTAGCAATTGCTTCATTTCCTAAGTAATGTATAATGAAAATTGATTGCTCTGATGAGATAATAGCATTTGTCTTGAAATTTATGAAACTAAAAGGATAAGGTATATTTCTTGAAGAATTATTCTGTCTTCCAGTTGTATTTTCCTTGGTAAAAATTTTTAATGTTTTAGTATTATAGCCTAAGGGAGTAACCCTATTGCACATTAGACTTCAATAATTTTTAAAATAAGCAAATTGCACCCATTATTTCACAGCTATTTTAATATCATTTTATATTAACATTGTTTATAGTTTGTGAATAGCCATCCTCCCAGTCTGTCAAAATGAGATACTTGCTGATTTTTATAATCTTTAAGGTAACATTATCTTACTGATGATAAAATATTTTAAGATTCTTTTTTTTCTGTAAGGCTGCTCTTGGAATCATAAAAATTCAGCGTAAGGCATACCTTAACGAGTAGTTTGAGACGAATGCAAAAATTTTTTAATGTGAACTCAGGGAGAATTGTGTTATCTGAGGTTAGAATTTCGAATGTAGAATGTTTCTGATGGATCTAGGATTCTGCTCTTTGAACCATAAGCCTACTTTCAGATGGCTTCAGATCCTCCAAGAAGGGTAGTCTGTAAGTATCAAAAATATTTCACTGTCTCACTTACAGACTTAGGATGGCACATAGGTCTTAGTCTGAAGTGTGGAGGAGAGGAGGACAGTGAAACCACACTGTGTTTCCCGAGTCTGGGACTCAACTTCTTAGGAACACTAGTGTCTGTCTCCTGGTTCCTCCCTCCCAACAGCTGCTCTCCTGCCCTTTACCTGCATCTGCTCTCCAGTCACTTGGTCAACAGATACTTGGTACTGTCAGGGGAAATTCATACCATTCTAGACAGGAGAACCAATCAAGGTCCTTCCTCTTGCAGACTGTATTGTAATGGGTGGGAGACCTATGTCAGGTGATAGGAGACGGTGCTGTGTTACATAGTGTGGTCAGGGAAGCCTCTCAAACGAGGTGATGATTGAGCAGAGAGGTGAAGGAGCCAACTTCATAGTTGCCTGGAAGACCCTTCCAAGGAAAGGGTCCGGTAGCTGGTGCTTGGTAGCTGAGGAGAAGCAAGTGTGGCTGGAGTGGGGTGAACCAGTGTGACTCGTAGAATATAGCCTGAGAGCTGCAGTGGGAGGGCTTGCGTAACCTTATAAGCCTTGGCAAGAGTGTTGGCTCTTAGGCTGAGTGAGATGGGAGCCAGTGGAGGTTTCTGAGCTGGGTAGCAGCAGGTCCAACCTTTGAGAGGCTTGTTGGCTGTTCAACAGAGCGAGAGGTTGGAAGTTAGAAAACCAGTTAGGAAGCCATTGCCTTTTTTGGATGCTTTCCATGCCAGCTTAGCTTATTCTGTTTTTGTAGCCCCAAAGCTGTGTTGTAGAAGCTTCAGGCTACTAAAAAAGTCTTGTGGACCCCTTATTTTGTGATAAGTTTTACCTTTATGCTTGATCCAGATGATATAAGGCTAGCATTTTTAGTCAACTCACAGAACCTAGTGTTTTCCTCTATGCATTTTCCCACATGAATTATAGTACTACGTTTATACTGTGTTATTCAGAAACATGGTCACAAATAGAATATAGTCATTTTTCAGCTGTTCAGTCTCTAAGATTATAATTGCACCTTCTCCAAACTAGCCTTTTTTTCTCTCTTTTTTTCTTTGTGAAAGCTCTTTACACCTGCTAACTTTATTTTTTATACCAAGCGTGACTGCTAGTCTTGATTCCTTCATCTCTCAGTCTATTTTAGCTAATTTCCTGGCCCCATCCTATTGAAGGCTCTGCAGTAGGCTGCCTCATACCTGCTCTGTCATCAACCACAATGGCTTTGCTTCCTTGACATTTCACACCTTGGTGTACAATCCTGAACCATCCCTAGCTTCATATCTGTTCTCAGCTTCAGAGTATGCTCACAGTCTTGCTGGTGACCACAGTTCACACTCATTTCCCGGTTTTTCTCACTGATGCTCAAACCAGACTTTAATCCCTTATTCATTCTTCTTTGTATATATCCCAAACCTTCTACATTTTTCTCAGGGCAAGGATTCGAGATGTGGTTTGTCTCAGTTGAGAACATACCTTTCTGTTTTACCTCTCACTGTCAACCAGTCCTGTATTTATTCACACATTTTAGCAGATGTCTGCCTCACTTTGTGCTTCTACTGCTGGTTTGGGGTCCCAAAGAACAAGATTTTACCTGTTTATAGTAAACTGTTGCATTAGTCCATTCATATCACTTTGACTCCTATTTTGATTATCTAGTTTCATCCCTGACCCTTCTCAATTAAATGCTGCCCAAAACAGTGATTAGCTTTCTTTCTGCTCCTTTATGGAAACCAGTTTCTCACCAAAACGGAAAGACATAAGACAGATCTGCCTACAACCCTTCACCTTACTTTTCGAAACCACTACCAGGTTGGTATTCAGTTCAATTCAGTCACTCAGTCTTGTCCGACTCTCTGCAACCGCATGAATTGCAGCACGCCAGGCCTCCCTGTCCATCACCATCTCCTGGAGTTCACTCAGACTCACGTCCATCGAGTCCGTGATGCCATCCAGCCATCTCATCCTCGGTCGTCCCCTTCTCCTCCTGCTCCCAATCCCTCCCAGCTTCAGAGTCTATTAATGCTCTTCTAATCCAGTCATTCAACAAATTAGGGGTCACCTAATTAAGTATTCTGTCATCCTACACACAGCCATCAGATCCGAAAGTAAATGTTGAAATAGCTGCGTTTCCTATTTTGCTACAGATACTTCATCCTTGCTTTCCAGTATTTTGTCAGTTTCTTGATTTTCACTCTTATTGCCCTAATCTATTCCCTCTTTATCTGAAGCCCATATACATAGGTTTCTTAACCATATGATCCACATCCCTGTCCTCTCCTCTCCCATCATCATCAGTCCATCATAACATGTAACCCCTGCTGCTGCTGCTAAGTCGCTTCAGTCGTGTCCAACTCTGTGCGACCCCATAGATGGTAGCCCACCAGGCTCCCCTGTCCCTGGGATTCTCCAGGCAAGAACACTGGAGAGGGTTGCCATTTCCTTCTCCGGTGCATGAAAATGAAAAGTGAAAGTGAAGTCGCTCAGTTGAGTCCAACTCTTCGCGACCCCAAGCTCCTCCATCCATGGGATTTTCCAGGCAAGAGTGATGGAGTGGGTTGCCATTGCCTTCTCCAAACACTTTAAATGCCCCTTAATTGCTCCTTGATAATTCTGGCCTTACATGGTTGTCACATGCCCGCTCTCCATGCCCTGAGTACGTTCTCTATCCATCTTCTCTCCCCTCTCCTATGGATTCTTCCTTGAAGCTCCATGTTCCTGGCCCCTTTTGTACTTTACACCTCTTTGTACTGATTGAACCACTGGACCTCAGCATCTCAGATGTATTAGGAAGAAATTGGGAAGAGTGTTTTCTTAGAGGAAAAATCAGCTCCCCAGGAGAGGATGTTGAGGCTTAAAGATCGCTGAGGTTTAGGTAGAGGTGATGTGATATCAGAAGAGCATTTCCATAGAAGTCACCCCTGGGGTCTGGTTCCAACTCTGCTTTGTGCCAGCTTTTAATACCTTGAGCCCTTATTTTCCTCCACAGAATTGCAACCATTATGATTCTTCCACAGCTCTGGATGTTCAGATGGGCTTGGAGTCATGAGAGCACTTTAACAATTATAAAGGGCAATGCAAGATGGTACTGTGACTCAGTGACAAAAACAGTCCTGTGAAGAGTATTCCTGTCTCTCCCAGTAAATTTGGTTTAAATAGAAAATTTCAGAGTTGAAAAGTGCCCTTCAATCTCAATTGGTTTATAAACAACCAAGGCTTTGTGAAGAGTACCCTGGAGATTCATCTCGCTAGAAGTAGTAGTTTGCTTCCATTTCCTTTTTTCTGTGCTTTTAGTCACTATAAACATTCTACATTTTAAAAAGAAGCAGTTTGCTTGCCTCTTGCACATCTGGAAGTGGAGATCAGATGAGTGTGCTAGAAACCCACTCAATTTTTTTTTTAACTATGGTATTTAGCTAAACACCGCTGATGGTTTTGGAACCTAGTTTTAATGGCTTTTTAAATCCTAGTCATAACTATTTCTATAATGGGCCATGGGATAAGACCATATTTCCCAAACTTGGTTGTACAGTGGAGCACCCAGGGAACATTAAAACATACTGGCTTCCACTCCCCAGGCGCTGTGGTAGAGGCTGTGGCCTGGGTTTCAGGAGTTTTAAAAACTTCCCAGGTGACCTTACTATGCAGCCAAAGTTTGGAAACTAGTGGGGTAAACAGTGAGGCATTGAGAACTACAATGCTGAAGGACAAGAAGGTATAATGAAGAAGATAAACAGTAATCTTTTTATAAACTTGCCCTTCAAGATGTTCAGTACCAGAAGTTCTGTTTACTTGGACAAAATGCATTTAAAAAATCAGGCTCTTTAGTACTTTTTTAAAAAAATCAATGTTAGCAAGAGAAAATAAACTGTAAAGACTAGATTTTTTTTTAATTGTCATTAAAAACTAACAAAATACATTTTAGTAAGTTAAAACCTCTGTCTTATTATTTGAAAAATAGATTATGACCAATTTTAAAGTCAATTGTCTTTAATGAATGGATTGCAAATAAAATGGAAGTTTACTTGTTTCTTAAATTCTAATCTCTATACAGACGCAGTCTCAAAATCAAGCCATATGCCATTTTTAACTTTTTTCTAACATGCTTTTTTTGCATTGTTAAAAGTAAACAGCCTATATAGCTTGACAGGAAAATGTCATTTTATGATGAATATTAAATATTATCTTAAAATATTTATCATTCATTATTTGAGTACATGTCTTAAAGATTTTGCATAAAATCACTTTATCTTGTACCTGGAAAAAATTACTAATTGATTTCTCCTATTTATAAGAAAAAAGTTAAATTAGGAAAACAAAAGGTTGGCTCTGATCATCCATTTAACTAATCCCTAAAACAGCATTGCACCACTGGTGGTCTGTCCCTGTGCTTGACTATTTCCAGCAATATTTATTGAACCCCTATTCTGGGTCACTTGCTCTTCTATTTTACCTCAGTATGTCATTACAACTCTGTTCCCCTTTTATAATAAGAGACTTACCTGTGGTAACAGGTAGCACAGCTAGTTAGCCTCATCTGGGGCTGAATCCAACAGCCAAGCTCATGACCATTACATCAGAAGGTTAAAGCCTCTTTAGCTTGGTTTAGTCACTCCAAGGGCTAGAATAAGGATCATATCAAACCAGTTCTTTGTGGGGTTTTCAGATACCTGAGGAGAAGGCAATGGCACCCCACTCTAGTACTGTTGCCTGGAAAATCCCATGGGTAGAGGAGCCTGGTGGGCTGCAGTCCATGGGGTTGCACAGAGTCAGACATGACTGAGCGACTTCACTTTCACTTTTCACTTTCATGCACTGGAGAAGGACATGACGACCCCTCCAGTGTTCTTGCCTGGAGAATCCCAGGGACGGGGGAGCCTGGTGGGCTTCCGTCTATGGGGTCGCACAGAGTCAGACACGACTGAAGTGACTTAGCCTCAGCAGCAGCAGCAGCAGCAGCAGCAGATACCTGAGGTAGCTTGCAGGTCCCTCCACGTCTTCACCTTCTCTCCTCCATGCTCACCATTGCCAGTTTCTACAACTGTTGTTCATAGTAGGTTGACCACATGTCTTAGATTCCCAGGGATAGTCTTTGTATACAAACCTGCCATCCCTATGTGATTATTAAGATCTGTCTTTTACTTTCAAAAGTGTTCTAGATGAAATGATAAAAACTATGTTTGAAGTTGTAACATCATCTTGGTCCCTTTTGTCTAATGTGTCTATATCCTTCTGTGTCTATAGTCAGACAGGTATTATTTTGAAATTGAGTTTGAAATTCTGCTTTGACGAGTGGAAAATTGAGAAAAGATGTGGAGCCTTGTTTTGTCTTGTTTTTTGTCATTGGCATGGATGACAAAGAGACTCCAAAGTACATCCTGTTGGTAGGGGTAACTTGCAAAGTTCAGCACACAAATCTCAATAAATCTCCTTAAGTTTCTAGCTGAGAAGACCACTGTAATCTACTGTGCAATTCTCTACACTGAGCTATCTGGAGGACAGCTGCTTTCCACCCAACAGACCAAGTATCCATATAATTTGGGACCTGACCTCTGATTCAGAGGCAAATGCTTGCAAAGTGAAGTGAAGTCGCTCAGTCGTGTCCGACT
>SJYC01132903.1:0-14823 GCA_006408675.1 Madoqua kirkii
GTCAAGGCTATGGTTTTTCCTGTGGTCATGTATGGATGTGAGAGTTGGACTGTGAAGAAGGCTGAGTGCCAAAGAATTGATGCTTTTGAACTGTGGTGTTGGAGAAGACTCTTGAGAGTCCCTTGGACTGCAAGGAAATCCAAACAATCTATTCTGAAGGAGAGCAATTCTGGGATTTCTTTGGAAGGAATGATGCTAAAGCTGAAACTCCGGAACTTTGGCCACCTCATGCGAAGAGTTGACTCATTGGAGAAGACTCTGATGCTGGGAGAGATGGAGGGAGGAAGAGAAGGGGACGGCAGAGCCTGAGATGGCTGGATGGCATCACTGACTCAATGGACGTGTGTCTGAGTGAACTCCAGGAGTTGGTGATGGACAGGGAGGCCTGGTGTGCTGCGATTCATGTGGTCACAAAGAGTCGGACGACTCTTCGGATGACTGAGTGACTGAACTGAATTATACTACTTATACTACATTTTTTTTTAGAAGATGCATTTAACTATTAAATTATTTCCCAGAATAATGCACCATCTCGTGACATGTGGACAACTGCTCTGATATCTTTGAGATAACTTATGCCTTAGATTATCTACAGTCATCTAAAAGTCTATCATTGGTACTGCAATTTAGAAACCATTACATTATACTCACATGGGATAAATATGTGTCCATACAGTAGTGTTTATCTCTGATTAATAGCGTTTTTATATTTCATTGTTTTAACAAGAAAGTTTTCTACCTGTAACTTCATCTTTAACATGACACTTTTTTGACCTGCTGTCAAGATTCTCTCCTTGACAAAACTCCACTCAGTCTCTTTTGATCTCTCTTCTCAACTAGACCTTGACTTTTGGGTTTCCATATTTATCTCTATATTATCAGTTTTAGCAAGAATCTTGCTAAGTAAGTTTAGCCAAAATTCCCAGCCTCAATATCTAAGTGGATTCCTCTTCCCACACATCTCCCACATGATATCTGATCATGCTGACCTGCCTTCAACAAGAATTCTGTTTGGTCAGTTTAGCCAGAATTGTCTTCTTACTTCTGATGCTTCCTCTTAGTGATTTTACATCCACTGACCACTCCCCTCCCATCATTGCCACACCATGTTCCTTGGCTTAAAATTCACATTTTTCCTTGCTGTATTCAGAGTTAAGTCTGATCTCCCTCCTACACTGCAAGACACCATTACAGTGATCCCTATACTTACCACAATAGTCCTCCATTGAATGAAGTTTTTCTTACCGTCTATAACAAGGGCCATGAATAAATTTTTCTTTAACAGTTATGGTGCCCAAACCAAGATGAGATCAGATTTATCCCTGGATCGTCAGATCTCTCACTCAGGACTCTAGGTGAGTATGTTTTCAGCCTTTGGCTTCACTTCTCACTGACTGATCAGGTGTCCATTGGTCAATCTGACTCCTAAACCACTGCTCTGAACAAATATCTGTTGAAGTTGGTAAGGACAGATTTTGATTCTTAGCATTCTGAGTAATACTCTGAAAGTCGAGTAGAAGTCCCAGACAGAGGTTGCATTTAAGTACTAGGATCTCTATAATAAACAGATTAGAATTCCAGGCTTCTTTGTTTGAAAGATACCTGCTAGTCTAAAAGTCTTTCTTCCTGGCTGTCTTCTTAATTGGAGGATTATTCCCTCACTCACTGGGGTGGAAGTTCTTCTGGCTCCTTTTATAAAAATTAATTTATTTTAATTAGAAGCCATATATTGACATGAATCAGCAATGGGTGTACATCTGTCCCCTCATCTCAAACACCTCTCTTACCTCCCTCCCCATCCCCTCCCTCTGGGTTGTCCCAGAGCAACAGTTTTGAGTGCCCTGCTTTCTGTATCAAATTTACACTGGTCATCTGTTTTACATATGGTAATATACATGTTTCAATGCTATTATCTCACATCATCCCACCCTCGCCCTCTCACACATAGTCCCAAAGTTTGTTCTTTACATCACTGTCTGTTTGGTGTCTTGCATATAGGGTCATCTTTTCTGTCTTTCTTTCTAAATTCCACATATATGTGTTAATATACTGCATTGTTGTTTCTTTTTCTGACTTACTTCACTCTGTATAATAGGCTCCAGTTTCATCCACTTCATTAGAATTGATTCAAATGCTTTCATTTTTATAGCTGAGTAATAGTCCATTGTGTATACCTACCACAATTTCCTTATCCATTCATCTGCCGATGGACATCTAAGTGGCTTCCATGTCCTAGCTATTGTAAACACTGCTGCAATAAACATTGGGGTACATGTGTCTCTTTCAGTTCTGGTTTCCTCAGTGTGTATTCCTAGCAGTGGGATTGCTGAATCGTATGGCAGTTCTATTTCCAGGTTTTTAAGGAATCTCCACACTGTTCTCCATAGTGGCTGTACTAGTTTGCATTCCCACCAACAGTGTAAGAGAGCTCCCTTTTCTCCACACCCTCTCCAGCATTTATTGCTTGTAGACTTTTGGATCACAGCCATTCTGACTGGCGTGAAATGGTACTTCATTGTGGTTTTGATTTGCATTTCTCTGATAATGAGTGATGTTGAGCATCTGTCCATGTGTTTGTTAGCCATCTGTATGTCTTCTTTGGAGAAATGTCTAATTCCACATATATGTGTTAATATACTGCATTGTTGTTTCTTTTTCTGACTTACTTCACTCTGTATAATAGGCTCCAGTTTCATCCACTTCATTAGAATTGATTCAAATGCTTTCATTTTTATAGCTGAGTAATAGTCCATTGTGTATACCTACCACAATTTCCTTATCCATTCATCTGCCGATGGACATCTAAGTGGCTTCCATGTCCTAGCTATTGTAAACACTGCTGCAATAAACATTGGGGTACATGTGTCTCTTTCAGTTCTGGTTTCCTCAGTGTGTATTCCTAGCAGTGGGATTGCTGAATCGTATGGCAGTTCTATTTCCAGGTTTTTAAGGAATCTCCACACTGTTCTCCATAGTGGCTGTACTAGTTTGCATTCCCACCAACAGTGTAAGAGAGCTCCCTTTTCTCCACACCCTCTCCAGCATTTATTGCTTGTAGACTTTTGGATCACAGCCATTCTGACTGGCGTGAAATGGTACTTCATTGTGGTTTTGATTTGCATTTCTCTGATAATGAGTGATGTTGAGCATCTGTCCATGTGTTTGTTAGCCATCTGTATGTCTTTTTTGGAGAAATATCTAGTTCTTTGGCCCATTTTTTGATTGGGTCATTTATTTTTCTGATGTTGGACTCCATGAGTTGCTTGTATATTTTGGAGATTAATTCTTAATTAGTTGTTTCATTTGCTATTATTTTTTCCCATTCTTACAACTGCCTTTTCACCTTGCTTATAGTTTCCTTTGTTGTGAAAAAGCTTTTAAGTTTAATCACGTCCCATTTGTTTATTTTTTGTTTTTATTTCCATTACTCTGGGAGGTGAGTCAAAGATGATTTTGCTGTGATTTATGTCAGAGAGACCATTTTGAGTTTATTTTTGTTTATGGTGTTAGAAAGTGTTAGTTTTATTCTTTTACCTTTGCCCCCTTGTGTCTGGCTCCTTGTTTTGATTAGGGTTATTTCCCTGACTTCTGGACTGGAAGGCTTTCCCCTAAGTTCCTTGCTTCAAGTTCAGTTCTCTCCCTCCTTCTTGGGTTGGATTTTTTCCTGACTCTTTGTGAAACCATTCGTTCTCTCGTTGATACTGCTTTGCCAATGGGAACTTCCCTGTTAATTGAAACCCCTTTCTTGAGTATCTGCTCACTATATTTTCTGCCAACTCTGTCCACCTCCTTCTTGTTGGCATGATTTTGCTGATGATAATTTGGAAGTTTTTTTTTTACCTCCTTGGGAATTTTGCAATCTCCCACAAATTTCTCTTAAGATCTCTCTCTTCCTGTTTCTTCTTCTCCCCCTCCTTTCTCTTACCACCTTCTATCTCCCCTCCAATTCCTTTGAATCTTTTGACTTGTTTGCCTTCAAAGTCCTCCCCTCTTCATTTCTCTAATCCATATATCCCTGACAGACTTTCCTTCTCACTTCAGTTCCTTACACAATCACTTTTGCCCTGTACTCTTCATTGGGTACTGTCTAAGCATTCATGTATCCCTGCTAGCCACCATCTGAGGCTTCTGAAAAGAGCAAAAAGGGTTAACTGTAAATAGAACTGGATGTTTCCTTCACTCATGAACTTTGGAGATATCTAAGCAACTGGTATGTGTTTATCCTTTCAGTCTCTTAAAAGTTAGTCCACATTCTCTATACTGTTACCCTCCATGGCAAAAGAAAATGAAATCTACTCCACAGTTTTTGATAAAGTTAATTTTTTGTTGTTTTTCTTAAAGCAATTCAAATAAAAACAAAAGGTAGATATAAACTAGTGAATTTTTATTACTGTATTTTGCTGGCTGATCACTAAAATTTCATAATGAAAGCTACAAGGTATCAGCATGGATCAGTGTGTATGTTTTTACATATGTCCATGTATTTGTTATGTATTTGTTATATTTTTCTGTCTCTGGATGGTTCAGTTCAGTTCAGTTCAGTTGCTCAGTTGTGTCCAACTGTTTGTGACCCCATGAATTACAGCACGCCAGGCCACCCTGTCTGTCATCAACTTCCAGAATTTACCCAAGCTCATGTCCATTGAGTTGGTGATGCCATCTAGCCATCTCATCCTCTGTCATCCCCTCTCCTCCTGCCCCCAATCCCTCCCAGCATCAAAGTCTTTTCCAATGAGTCAACTCTTCGCATGAGGTAGCCAAATTATTGGAGTTTCAGCTTTAGCATCAATCCTTCCAAAGAACACCCAGGACTGATCTCCTTCAGGATGGACTGGTTGGGTCTCCTTGCAGTCCAAGGGACTCTCAAGAGTCTTCTCCAACACCCCAGTTCAAAAACATTAGTTCTTCAGTGCTCAGCCTTCTCCACAGTCCAACTCTCACATCCATATATTACCACTGGAAAAACCATAGCCTTGACTAGACGGACCTTTGTTAACAAAGTAGTCTCTGCTTTTGAATATGCTCTCTAGATTGGTCATAACTTTTCTTCCAAGGAGTAAGCGTCTTTTAATTTCATTGCTGCAATCACCATCTGCAGTGATTTTGGAGCCCCCCAAAATAAAGTCTGACACTGTTTCCCCATCTATTTCCCATGAAGTGATGGGACCAGATGCCATGATCTTTGTTTTCTGAATGTTGAGTTTTAAGCCAACTTTTTCACTCTCCTCTTCACTTTCATCAAGAGGCTTTGTTGGGTGCATATAAGTTTATAATTGTTATAGCTTCTTGGATTGATCCTTTGATCATGATGAAGTGTCCTTCTTTGTCTCTTTTCACAGCTTTTATTTTAAAGTGTATTTTCTCTGATATTAGTATTGTTACTCCTGGTTTCTTTTGGTCTCTCTTTGTATGGAATATTTTTTCCAGCCCTTCACTTTCAGTCCATATATGTCCCTTGTTTTGTGGTAAGTTTCTTGTAGACAACATATATAGGGGTCTTTTTTCTTTTCTTTTTTTTTATCCATTCAGCCAGTCTTTGTCTTTTTGTTGGGGCATTCAACCCATTTACATTTAAGGTAATTACTGATAAGTATGATCTCATTGCCATTTACTTTGTTGTTTTGGGTTTGAGTTTATACATCCTTTCTGTGTTTCCTCTCTAGAGAAGATCCTTTAGCATTTGTTGGAGAGCTGGTTTCATGATGCTGAATTCTCTCCATTTTTGCTTATAAAGCTTTTGATATCTCTTTCATATTTAAATGAGATTCTTGCTGGGTAGAGTAATCTGAGCTGTAGGTTATTTTATTTCATCACCTTAAGTATGTCCTGCCATTTCCTTCTGGCCTGAAGAATGTCTATTGAAAGATCAGCTGTTATTATTATGGGGATCCCCTCGTGTGTTATTTGTTGTTTTTCCCTTATTGCTTTTAATATTTGTTCTTTGTGTTTGATCTTTGTTAATTTGATTAATATGTGTCTTGGGGTGTTTCACCTTGGGTTTATCATGTTTAGGACTCTCTGTGTTTCTTGGACTTGGGTGATTATTTCCTTCCCCATTTTAGGGAAGTTTTCAACTATTATCTCTTGAAGTATTTTCTCATGATCTTTCTTTTGGTCTTCTTCTGGGACTCCTATAATTTGAATGTTGTGGTGTTTCACATTGTCCTGGAGGTCTCTGAGATTGTCCTAATTTCGTTTAATTCTTCTTTTTTCTTTTTTCCTCTCTGCTTCATTTTTATCTACCATTCTATCTTTCACCTCACTTATCCAATCTTCTGTCTCCATTATTCTACTGTTGGCTTTATCCAAAGAGTTTTTTTAATCTCATTTGTTGCATTATTCATTATATATTGACTCTTTTTCTTTTTTAAATTTAAAGTTATTTATTTTAATTGGAGGCCAATTACTTTACAATATTGTGTTGGTTTTGCCATACATCAACATGAATCCACCAGGGGTATACATGTGTTCCTCATCCTGAACCCTCTTCCTACCTCCCTCAGATGTATAGAACAGTGTTTTGTATTTCTTCTAGGTCCTTTTAAAACATTTATTGCATCTTATCAATCCTTGTCTCCACACTATTTATCTGTAACGCCATTTTGTTTTCAAGATTTTAGATCATTTTCACTATCATTATTCTGAATTCTTTTTCAGGTAAATTCCCTATCTCTTCCTCTTTGGTTTGGTGGGGATTTTTCCTGTTCCTTTACCTACTGGGTATTTCTTTGCCTTTTGATCTTGTTTATATTGCTGTGTTTGGAGTGGCCTTTCCATATTCTGGCAGTCTGTGGTTCCTCTTTACTGTGGAGGTTCCTCACTGTGGATGGGGTTGGACGTGTGGCTGTCAAGGTTTCCTGGTTAGGGAAGCTTGTGTCATTGTTCTTGTGGGTGGACTTGGATTTCTTCTCTCTGGAGTGCAATGAAGTGTCCAGTAATGAGTTTTGAGATGTCAATGGATTTGGTGTGACTTTGGGGAGCATGTATATTGAAGCTCAGGACTATGTTTCTGTGTTGCTGGAGATTATGCATGATATGTCTTGCTCTGTAACTCATTACTTCTTGGGTGCTCTTGGTTTCAGCGTAGGTATGGAGGCTTTTGGATGAGCTCCTATTGATTAATTTTCTCTGGAGTCAGGAGTTCTCTGGTGTTCTCAGATTTTGGACTCAAGCTAATGGTGAAAAGTTTCTCCAGAGTGAGGGACACCTGGGGAGGTTCACAGAGTTACATGGAGAAGAGAAGAGGGAGGATGCAGATTGCGGTGACCTGAAAGAGAATGGGGGAATCAAAAGGGGAGAGATCAAGCTAGCCAGTAATCAATTTCCTCTCTGCTCTCCACAGTCTGGACCCCTCAGAGATATTCATGGAGTTACACAGAGAAGAGAAAAGAGAGGAAGGAGACAGAGGTGACCAGGAAGACAAAAGGCGGAATCCAAAGGAGAGAGACAGATCCAGCCAGTAATCAATTCCCTAAGTGTTCTCCATAGTCCAGAACACACAAAAAGATTCACAGAGTTGTATAGAGATGAGAAGGGGGAGGGAGGAGATAGAGGCGACCTGGTGGAGAAAAAGGAGAGTCAGAAGTGGGAGAGAGCAATCATCCAGTAATCACACTCCCACGTAAAAATGGGTACCGAAGATTGGGTCCATAAAAGTACAAAATTGATAGCAAATACCAGAAAGCAAAGATTAAAAATCTAAAGTAGAGGTTAGACTCAAAAATAGAATATTTTAAAAAAATCACAAAATTATTAAATATATATATGAAGTTTACTTTAAAAATAGGTTTTTTTGCAAGATAATAGTAGGTTATAAAAATGAATACTAAACGAGTAATAGAGGACTTAAAATTAAAACAAAATAACTTAGAAAATGATAATAGTAAAAATATATCTAGAAATTTCTCTGAAGCTGCTGTTGACAGTGTGGAGTCAGTTCAGTTTCAGATAGTTCCTTGATGCAGCTTATACTTCTCAAGATCTGTAGGTCCCTTCCAATGTAGTTGGTGCTAACTACAGGGTTTTAATCTGTTGCAACCTGTCACTTCCAAAGTGGTTCCCTCTGTTTATTTTAGCTTCTTCTGTTTGCTGGTCTCTTCAGTGTCTAATTTCTGCCCTGACACAAGGAGCAATGCTGATCATTTATTTAAGCTCAGTTGTTCAGTCATGCTGTGGGAAGGGAGGAACACTGCAAACAAATTTCACTGGTGTGTGTGGGGAGTGGTCACAGTGGTTCAGCCGCATTGGGATTGCCCCTGATCATGGTGTGTGTGCTTTCATGGTCTACACTTCTCAGGCTCTAGTTTGCTCTGCTGGAGAAACTGTCTGAGGTGGGCCCTGGGTTGCCTGCACTTCCCAAGTCTAACCCATTCAGGTTCAGGTTCTCAGGTAGTCCACAAAGGTATAGACTCGGTTTGGCCTGTGTTTTGTGCCCTTCCCAGGTCCAAGCAGCTCAGGTGACCAGGTGCTTGGTGAGCACAGTCACCCCCATGTGGGTGGTGTATCTTATTGCCTCCCCCGTCCCAGCCACTCAGTTTTCTGGGTGTACAATGGGTATGCCTTCTCAGGTGTGCCGTATGTCTCTTCTGGGTAGCTGATCTCTGGCTGCGACCCTCCTGGTAGATGTTGACTGTTCAGAATGTCAAGAAGTCTTGGTTAGCAATGAAGCCTGCTTGCAGTTTGGTAAAGGATGCCTCTCTGGGGCCATGATTGCCCACTTCCAGCTCTGGCTGCCCCCGCCTGCCTGTCTCCAGCAGGGGATGGGCTGGTCTGTAGCCTGCTAGCTGTCTTCTGGTATTCACTCAGACCTTTGTTAAATAGCAGGCCTGGCAATGTCTTAGGTTAGGGCTTTTCATGGGATACTTCTCTCTCTCTCTCTCTCTCTCTCTCTCTCTCTCTCTCTCTCTCTGTCTGTCTATCCCACAGTTTGAGTTGCTATCTCAGGTTAGTTCCCTCAGATTGCCCTCAGGGCATTCAGGCCTGGTCCTTACCCTAAGCAATGCAGCCCACGCCTCCCTGTTCAACTCCCACTTGCTGGTCGGGGCTTGAGCACTGGGGGTTGCCCTTAGGCACATAATCTGTGGGTTTTAGTTATTTATTTATTTTTCTTCCCGGTTATGTTGCCCTCTGAGATTCTAAGACTCCCCACAGATCCACTGGTGAGAGGGTCTCCTGGTATTTGGAAACTTCTCTTTTAAGATTCCCTCCAGTTTGAGTTGCTATCTCAGGTTAGTTCCCTCAGATTGCCCTCAGGGCATTCAGGCCTGGTCCTTACCCTAAGCAATGCAGCCCACGCCTCCCTGTTCAACTCCCACTTGCTGGTCGGGGCTTGAGCACTGGGGGTTGCCCTTAGGCACATAATCTGTGGGTTTTAGTTATTTATTTATTTTTCTTCCCGGTTATGTTGCCCTCTGAGATTCTAAGACTCCCCACAGATCCACTGGTGAGAGGGTCTCCTGGTATTTGGAAACTTCTCTTTTAAGATTCCCTCCCCAGGATGTCTCCATCCCTAAATCTTTTGTCTCTGTTTTTATCTTTTATATTTGGTCCTATGTCCTTTTGAAGACAATGGGCTGCCTTTCTGGGTGCCTGATGTCCTCTTCCTGCATTCAGAAGTTGTTTTGTGGAATTTAATCAGTGTTCAAATGTTCTTTTGATGAATTTGTTAGAGAGAAATTGGTCTCCCGTCCTATTCTTCTGCCATCTTAAGACTGCCCCCCTCCCTTGATCATTATGTAGTGTCCTTCTTTATCTCTTGTAATGATCTTTATTTTAAAGTCTATATTTCATCCTATGTATATTTCTACCATTGTATGATATTTGTTGCTTTTCCCTTCCTGCTTTTAATATTTGTTCTTTGTGTTTAATTTTTGTTAGTTTGATTAATATGTGTCTTGGAATGTTTCTCCTGGATTTATCCTGAATAAGACACTCTGGGCTTCTCATATTTGGGTGGCTATTTCCTTTTCTATGTTCGGGAAAATCTTAACTACAATCTCCACAAATACTTTCTTTTTCTCTTCTTCTTCTGGTACCCCTATACTTGGAATGTTGATGCACTTAATATTGTCCAAGAGGTCTCTGAGGCTATCATCATTTCTTTGTATTCTCTTTTCTTTCCTCTGATCTGCTTCAGTTATTTGCAACTTCCAGCTCACTTATTCATTTTCCTGTTTCAGTTATCCTATTATTAGTTCCTTTGTGTGTATTTTTAATTTCACTTATTGTGTTGTTCATTGCTATTGTCTATTCTTTACTTCCAAATCTTTTTTAAACATTTCATGTATTTCCTTTTTTAATTAAAATATTTTTTTATTGAAGGATAATTACTTTACAGAATTTTGCTGTTTTCTCTCAAACCTCAACATGAATCAGCCATAGGTATACATGCATCACCCCGCCTTGAAACTCCCTCCCATATCCTACCCCCTCTAGGTTGATACAGAGCCCCTGTTTGAGTTTCCTGACCCATACAGCAATTTCCCCTTGGCTATCTATTTTATATACGGTAGTGTAAGTTTCCATGTTTCTCTTTCCACACATCTCACCCTCTCCTCCCCTCTCCCCAGGTCACTATTCTTTACTTCCAAATCTTTTTTAAACATTTCATGTATTTCCTTTTTTAATTAAAATATTTTTTTATTGAAGGATAATTACTTTACAGAATTTTGCTGTTTTCTCTCAAACCTCAACATGAATCAGCCATAGGTATACATGCATCACCCCGCCTTGAAACTCCCTCCCATATCCTACCCCCTCTAGGTTGATACAGAGCCCCTGTTTGAGTTTCCTGACCCATACAGCAAATTCCTGTTGCCTATTGCTTTTACATATGGTAATGTAAGTTTCTATGCTACTCTTACTATACATCTCACCCTCTCTTTCCCTTTCCTCATGTCCATAAGTCTATTCTCTATGTCTGTTGCCCTGTAAATAAATTCTTCAGTACCATTTTTCTAGATTCCATATATATGTGTTAGAATACAGTTAGAATACAGTATTTATCTTTCTCTTTCTGACTCACTTCACTATGTATAATAGGTTCCAGGTTCATCCACCTCATTAGAATTGACTCAAATGCATTCCTTTTTATGGCTGAGTAATATTCCATTGTGTATATATACCACAACTTCTTTATCCATTCATCTGTCGATGGACATCTAGGTTATTTCCATGTTCTAGCTATTGTAAATAGTGCTGCAGTAAACAATGGGATACATGTGTCTCTTTCAATTTTGGTTTCCTCAGGGTGTATGCCTAAGAGTGGGATTGCTGGATCATATGGTGGTTTTATTTCTAGTTTTTTAAGGAATCTCCATGCCATCTTCCGTAGTGGCTGTATCAATTTACATTCCCACCAATTTACATTCTCCACACCCTTTCCAGCATTTACTGTTTGTAAACTTTTTGATGAGTGCAATTCTGACCAGTCTGAGGTGATGTCTCATTGTAGTTTTGATTTGCATCTTTCTAATGATGAGTGATATTGAGCATCATTTCATATGTTTGTTAGCCATCTGTATATCTTCTTTGGAGAAATGTTTATTTAGGTTTTTTTCCCACTTCTTTATTGAGTTCTTTGTTTTTCTGATATTGAGTTGTATGAACTGCTTGTGTATTTTGGAATCCTTGTTACTTGTTTCATTTGCTATTTTCTCCCATTCTAAGTGTTGCCTTTTCACCTTGCTTATAATTTCCTTTGCTGTGCAAAAACTTTTAAGCTTAATCAGGTCCCACTTGTTTATTTTTGTTTTTATTTCCATTACTCTAGAAGGTGGGTCATAGATGATCTTGCTTTGATTTTAGTCAGAGAGTGTTCTGCCTATGTTTTCCTCTAAGAGTTTTATAGTTTCTGGTCTTACATTTAGGTTCTTAATCCATTTTGAGTTTATTTTGTGCATGTTGTTAGGAAGTGTTCTAATTTCATTCTTTTATGTGTAGCTGTCCAGTTTTCCCAACACCATGTATTGAAGAGGATGTCATCACCCCATTGTATATCCTTGTCTTCTTTGTCAAAAATAAGGTACCCATAGGTGCATGGGTTTATTTCTGGGCTTTCCATCTTGTTCCATTGGTCTATATTTCTGTTTTTATGTCTGTACCATAATGTCTTGATGACTGGAGCTTTGCAGTATGACCTGAAATCAGGAAACTTGATTCCTGCAGCTCCATTGTTCTTTCTCAAGACTGCTTTGGCTATTCGGGGTCTTTTATTTTTCCATATGAATTGTGAAATTTTTCGTTTTAGTTCTGTGAAAAATGGCATTGGAAATTTGATAGGAATCACATTAAATCTGTATCGCATTTGGTAGTATAGTCGTTTTCACAATATTGATTTTTCCTACCCAGGAACATGGGATATCTCTCCATTTGTTTATACCATCTTTGATTTCTTTCATGAGTGTCTTTTAGTTTTCTGTGTACAGTTATTTCATCTCCTTTGGTAAGTTTATTCCTAGATATTCAATTCTTTCTCTTGCAATGGTGAATGAGATGGATTCCTTAATTGCTCTTTTTGATTTTCCATTGTTTGTATATAGAAATGCAAGTGTTTCCTGTGTATTGACTTTCTGTCCTGCAACTTTGCTAAATTCACTGATTAGCACTAGTAATTTTCTGATATTATCTTTAGGGTTTTCTGTGTACAGTAATGTGTCATCTGCAAACAGCGAGAACTTTACTTTTTCTTTTCCGATCTGGATTCCTTTTATTTCTTTTTCTTCTCTGATTGCTGTGGCTAAAACTTCCAGAACTATGTTGAATAACAGTGGTGAAAGTGGTCATCTTGTCTTGTTCCTGATCTTAGGGGGAGTGATTTCAGTTTATTAACACTGAAAATAATGTTTGCTTTAAGTTTTATCAAATATGGCCTTTACTATTTTGAGGTAGGTTCCTTTATGCCCATTTTTGAAGAGTTTTAATTATAAATGGGTTCTGAATTTTGTCAAAGCCTTTTTCTGCCTCTATTGAGATGATCATATGGTTTTTATCTTTCATTTTGTTAATATGGTGCATCACATTGTTTTATTTGTGCATACTGAAGGATCCTTGCATCTCTGAAATAAATCCAACTTGATCTTGGTGTATCAGCTTTTTGATGTGTTACTTAATTCTTTTTGCTAAAATTTTGTTGAGAAAATTTTCATCTATGTTCATCAGTGATATTGGCTTGTAGTTTTATTTTTCTGTTGTCCTTGTCTGGTTTTTGTGTCAAGGTGTTTGTGGCCTCGTAGAATGAATTTGGAAGTGTTCCTTCATGTGCAATTTTTTTGAAAGATCTTTAGATGGGAACACATTATCTCCTTCCTAAACGTTTGATAGAATTCTCCTGTGAAGCCATCTGTTCCTGGGCTTTTGTCTTTTGGGAGAGTTTTGATCACAGCTTCAATTTCAGTACTTGTAATTGGGTTATTCATAATTTCTATTTCTTCCTGGTTCAGTCTTGGAAGATTGAACTTTTCTAAGAATCTGTCCATTTCTTCCAAATTATCTATTTTATTGCCATTTATTTGTTCATAATAGTCTTTTATAATCTGTGGTATTTCTGCACTATCTGTTGTAACTTCTTTTTCATTTCAATTTTCTTGATTTGATTCTTCTCTCATTTTTTTCTTGATGAGTATGGCTAAGCGATTGCCAGTTTTCTTTATTTTCTCAAAGAACCAGCTTTTAGTTCTTATAATCTTTACTAATACTGTTTCTTTAATTTCTTTTTCATTTATTTATGCTCAGATCTTTATGATTTCTTTCCTTCTACTAATTTTGGTGGTCTTTTTTCCCTTCTTTATCCAGCTGCTTTAGGTATAAAATTAGGTTCTCTATTCAATGTTTTTCTTGTTCCTTCAGGTAGGATTGTATTGCTGTAAATGTCCCTCTTAGAACTGCTTTTGCTGCATCTCATCTGATGCTAGGAGGGATTGGGGGCAGGAGGAGAAGAGGACAACAGAAGATGAGATGGCTGTATGGCATCACTGACTCGATGGACGTGAGTCTGAGTGAACTCCGGGAGATGGTGATGGACAGGGAGGCCTGGCGTGCTGTGATTAATGCGGTCACAAAGAGTCAGACACGACTGAGTGACTGAACTGAATTTAACTGATAGGTTTTGAGTTGTGCTTTCATCATCATTTGTTTCTTGTTTTTTTTTTTTTTTGATTTCTTCAGTAACCTGTTGGTTATTTAGAAACTTGTTGCTTAATATCCATGTGTTTGTGTTTCTCATAGTTTTATTCTTGTAGTTGATATCTAGTCTTGTAGCCTTGTGTTTCGAGAAGATGCTTGAAATGATTTCAATTCTCTTAAATTTACTGAGGTTTGATTTGTGACCCACAATGTGGTCTGTCCTGGAGAATGTCCCATGCACTTGAGAAGGTGTATTCTTCTGTATTTGGATGAAATGTCCTGAAGATATCAATGAGATCTATCTCATCTAATGTATCATTTAAGGCTCCTTTTCCTTATTAATTTTCTATTTTGATAATCTGTCAATCAGTGAGAGGGGTGTTAAAGCTTCCTACTGTTAATTTGTTACTGTCAATTTCTCCTTTTATGTCTGTTAGTGTTTGTCTTATGTATTGAGGTGCAAGTGGGCTTTACCCCAAGGATGCAAAGATTCTTCAATATCTGCAAATGAATCAATGTAATACACCACATTAACAAATGGAAAAATAAAAGCCATATGATTATCTCAATAGATTCAGAGAAAACCTTTGACAGAATTCAACCTCCATTTATGATAAAAACTCTCCAGAAAGCAAGAATAGAAGGAACATACCTCAACATAATAAAAGCTATATATGACAAACCCACAGCAAACAATATCCT